>QFFA01000293.1:0-10924 GCA_003316565.1 Russula foetens
AGCGCAGTCCACCAGCCCTCGGCCTGGGCTGACACGTCGGCGCCGCGATCTATGAGCATCCGTCCGAGATCCACATGGCCATTCAACAATGCCAAATGCAGCGCAGTCCACCTGTACTCGTTCTGGGCTGACACGTCGGCGCCGCGATCTATGAGCATCCGTGCGATATCGACATGTCCCTCCAGTGAAGTCAGATGCAAAGGAGATGATCCGTCATCGACGCTGTGAGAATTCACATCCTCTGGGTGATGGATGACCAACATCTCCGCAATCTCCTGTAGACCGCAAAATGCGGCATAATGTAAGGGGGTACCACACGGTGGAGATGGCCCTTCGCCTCGTTCGCGTCGTTTCCACCACGGCACTAGTACTGTTGGGTCATGTATCCAGAGCCAGATGGAAAGATGTGGTTTTGTTCGATCGAACAGCTGCTTCATCCCCTCCACCACATGTTGCGACACACCCTCAAAACGGGCATGTTCAAACCAGTGCTCGGCTGCGTATTCAGCGAGAGGAAATTGCGACAGGTTCCGGCTGGTGATGGTTTCGTCCAGGTGCAGTAGCACACCCAGACATGCTCGAGCGACGAAGGTATGAGCAGCTGACATAGAAATATGGTAACGGTGGGAAATATTGTCCCCTTTTTCGGCAAAGCGGCTAGACGTCAAGAATTCCTTGACGGTGAAGTGAGCGAATTGTATGACTCTGGAAGTTTCGCCATCGGTTTCGACGTCGACAACAGAAAGTAATGTGGAGCAAGCGGAGAGTACTGCTTCGACCGGGTTTTTCAGGCGCCAATCCTTGTGAAACTTCGGAATCGCCCCAGAATTGAAATCAAATGCGAGAATTTCTGCCAGTTCCTCAACTCGGAGCGGGCGGGATGCCACAGTGACGGAGAAGAGGAGTCGTTGGGCAAATTTCCACTTTGTCTCTTTTATCTCTCGCAAAGTCCGCTCATATGTTTCATCAAGCGTCGCCGGCAATTCGTTCAGAACATCCTCGATATTCCCTGGGAAGCAGTCGGCGAGGTATGCGAGCTGACACTCTACCCATCTGAACCTATCGGATGTACGGGTGAGATGGATCAAATAGATGAGGTATAAATAACTTACATCCCATCCGCCTTTTTCGTCAGCACATCAACCACGAGCTGCTTGTGCTCGGGATTCCAATTTTGCATGTTTTTCTTCGTGTTAACAACCGACTTGATGTATTTTATCATGTCATTTTTTTGCCCGCTTTCGTCGTGTAAGGAAACCGTTCGGAAAGCCAGATGCTCGAGGATGACCTTGATGTCGACCTCTGGTCGGCTCGTGACGCATATGCGTAGGTTTGGGAGTTGCGCCTCGACAAGTTCCTCCAAAAACGACAAGAGCCGTTCGCGAGGGGACGACAGAGAAGATGTGCTTGGACATTCATCCAAGGCATCTATGACCAGATAAACTGGTCGTGTTCCTGGGCGTTTCAATAACCCCACCAAACACTGGATAAGCTTGTCGTCGCCGGGACTTTGTGCACCATTGCGGTGTGTCGAATAGAAAGCGGACAGGACATCATAGTAGGATTCAGATTGGTCGGAGAGCTGGAATAACACCGATGAGAGTAGTCCAGTGACGTGCTTCTTGCTATCCTCCCTGAAGTCGTAGTAAAATATGGCAAGTGAGGCGTGCCCAGATTTCTGCATAGTCTCGATCTCCTCGATGACCGCGGAACTAACCAAATTGTAAGCCCTCAAGACAGAAATACGGAAAATTCAACGTGCCAAAGGACGCTCTTTCCAGCACCCGCTACGAAGGGGGGAGAGCATCAGTCTGTGCGAAAATGTAAGCGCTGAGAGACAACTGACGTTTCCCGTTGATCCAAAGGAGTGAACTTGGTCCCGAATCCTTCCATTCAGAGAGTGTGTTGCCTTTAATGAACCACGCCCCAGTCTCGCTGTGCCGTGATTCGCGCGCGATGTTGAAGTTTTTCCAAGGATCGGGGGGAGAGAGCCACTTGTGAATATTGCTCAACAACTCGTCACCTGCCAGAGTATCTCAGCCTTTCGAGCAGCAAATGCTAATGTCAGGAGACAGCTGACGTTTCGACTTGTCTATGTTACTTATCATTCGGTCTATCACCCAGTCAGACACGAAACTGGTTCGTTATCGCCAACAAAAGGTCAAACGCACCGAGAGTATTCTGGACACCGGCGGTAGACACTTTGCTCTCTTGTAGAAGAAACGTATTCAATACACGGCGGATTACAATCCGAGGGCATTCACACACCCTCGGTAGCCCTGAGATTCTGAGCTCCGACAACCAGAACCTCTTCTTTTAGGAGGCGCTCAAGCCTCTGACGCGCTTTATTGATATCCTTCACTCCGAAAAAGTTCTTTACCCATTTGACTACGTCGCGCTGAGTAAAGTAGCATGTAACATATTAGCGAAGGACTCACGAGAGCGTCGCTTCTCGAGCTTTCGGCTCACCAGCGCGAGCGTGGTGATTAGCTCCACCATCAACTTGACCACTACCGCGTCCACTGCAGGCATAGAGTGAGACGTCTCAGAATATATTCTGAGACGATCGAACAAATGTTCCATCGACTCGAGCATCTCGGCGAGTATGTCGAAACTCGTGATCACGCCATTGGCCGCCTGGTTGTCCTGGACATCAGAAGGACAGATACATATGAACTTAGGAATGGTACATACGCCCAGTAGGATCCCGAGAGTAGAATGTATGGCTTTCGCATGTGGGAGTAATGTCTGTAAGAATGGTCAGAAATGCAAGTCAGGCGGCCTTGAGGACGTTTTGGCGTACGAGGCCTGCGTTGTCGGCGACAGATGCGACGGCAGAAACCGGGGTTAAAATTGATACAATCGCCTTGATAGACTTGAAGATTTTATCACGTTGTTGAAGGTCATTGAAGACCTGCACCTTGTCTTGTAACAGGGCAGCAATGTCATCGATGGAGTGGCAACCCTGAAGTCGGATAGCAAGCGAAGATTCCCCATTGGCCAATGTGATGTCGGCATTTGTCTCATAAACTTGTAAGGCAGACCCTAAAAGCACTTGGAAACGAGCCGGTCCTGGCTGGTCAGTCATATCACGAGTGGGAAAATAATGGTGTCTATGGGAGGAGGATTGGTTCTCGGGGCGAAAGCAATGGCGAGACAACGGGACGTGGTGTTGAGAGGGTTGGGAGTAAGAGCGAAGGTCAGGGCACTTGCCCATCGATGTGTTACAACTATTCGCACGGACACACGAGGCGATTGAGTTTGATTGATCAGGTGAACGCTTGAAACAGATGGGCGCAAGTCGGGGGCGAGCGCCGAAAGGCTTTAATCTAGAACGAGATTCTCGAAGATTATGGATAGCACAGAAGGGCGGAGACGTCGGTCATCCCACGGACAAGAAAATGACAAAGTGCCAGTGCAGTAGTAGAGGTGGCGAGAACGAGAACGAGAACACAGTAGAGGGATGCTCCAACTTCGAATTTTGACTTGCTTACAGAGATTGGATGCGGACCTGAATGGGACGGGAAATAGTGTTTCGATCAGGATGAAAAATGAATGACTTTAGAGGTCTACTGTATACTTTGTACACAGACAGGATGCAGCAAGTCCGAGGTATGCCACGTCACCAACGTTCAAGTCAGTCAGGTGCGCGACTATATTTGGTTATATTTGATCAAGTTCATTGGTGTTAGGGTTAGGTTCGGCAGACAGGAACCGGGGCCATTCAGGAAGGTCTCGTCTCGAACCTTCGAACGTCATCGAAATGAATGTTTACTGAGGCAGGCATCTGTGCACCATCGACCAGCTCGACAAGACAGAGACAGACGTGCAGTCCATCACTGCCGCTTGCATATACCCCCTCGCCGTCCAATGCCTCAGTCGCCTTCCTCTGCATTCCTTTGTAGCACCCTCGCAGTCCACCATTTCACTACCGGATCACCCCAGCCCATGCGCGCACCAGGCCCGCTCGACCCGTCGACGCTGCCCGCTTCCGAGCCTCCCCGTGTGGCCCGCGGACAGTGTGCGCAATGCTTGATACCAACTGGCCCGCGCTGCTCGCCCCTTCTTCGTCCTCACCACCAACCTATCCGACCCGCTATTTCGCGATGTCCTCTGCGCGCTACAGGTGCTTGCACGCACAGAGGAGTGCCTTGCGCTGCCCACAGCGCGCGACGCGGTCCTCACCGCGCTCGCAAAAGCTACCCTCACGCGGCGCCGCTGTGCTCGACAAACCACCACAAGCGCGGCAGTCACGAGTTGTACAAGTTAGATGGTTAGTACGCAGAGCGGCACGGATGTCGGCGCTGGTATTAGTTTTGGTCCTACCGTGGAGGGAACTTTGGATACAGATGACGATTCAATTCCGGGTGCGACCAGTCTTGTGACTCCCCGCACATGGCTGTTGACCAGGACGAGGGTAAGCGGAATCCGCATCCTGCGAACATTGGTGCGTAGAATCTGTACTTGTCCTCGCCATGTCTTCTCCCTCGATTGATAGATCAAACGAATGAGCAGCGATCTGGCGACTCTAGTATTGCGCGCCTGGGTGGCCCCGCCTCACTCAACAAATTCAACGCCTTGACCATCGGTCTCTGGACGCCGCGTGGGATACCATAACCTCACACCTCATCTTCTTCTCCGTCATCTCGCCGTCCCGAAGCCCATCCGTCTGTAGCCGCACGCGCCCTCGGTGACATTCAAGTTCTCGTCATCATCCCGCATCACCTTACTGCAGCAACCAGCGATCTCCAAGCGATAGTGCAGCGGCGCATTCTCGACGTCCGCGCGCAGCAGATTATGTTCAGTGACACCGCCTCGAGCACTGACATAGCCTGACATCGCTTGATCTTGGAGACTCTTCACCGGATCCTGCAGGCGTAGGGTGTCACCCTACCTATTGGATGGGAAATTGTCTTTGAGGTTGTCCGCAGCGTTTGCAGGCCCGCGCTTTTAGACCCCGCTTCGTATCTCGTTCCGCCCAAGTCCAGTACGTCTCGCGGACGTCCGTCGCCGCTCGGGTAACTGATGGGCTATTCTGCTTCAATCGAAATCGCTTTCATCGAAAACGCGTTGCGATGTATGACGCTCATGTGCGATGGCCTCGCTGCGCTCTCTCCCGAGCACATGAGGTTCTGCATCAGCACGCTTGAGCAGTTCGGGTGGAAAATCGTCACGAATATCGGGCTGACGTTGGCCGAAAACGCCTTCTGGGGGGTATTTGTGGGATACAGGCAAAGCGGTGTCCTGCAAAACCCCTGTACGGTAATCGCTCTGATCCGAAAAATACCTGACTTCCAAAGTTGTTGTAATTCCTACGTATAATAACGACTTCGATCGGATACTGACCGCGCACTTGCCATTCCCGTATGCTTCAAGTTCCTGGCGGCTTGACTCGGACCATTTAACACTTGGTGGTAGAACTGTATTTGCCATTAGTAACGGTGGTGGCAAGAACTGGAGGGAAGGAGTCTGAAGAAGGCCTGAAGGGCTCAGTGGTCCGAGTCAGAGTTCGGTGTGTTACATATGCCCAGCCCGGACACGTGATGTGTATAAATCATGTGATCATGAGGGACGAGTGCGTTGCGTTATTATACGGCGTAGTTGGCCGAATCTATCACTGTTCACTGTCATTATCAACAGACCCAACCCGTTGACTGTGACCTTCCATTGACCTTTCTTCCAGGTATCGGTCTACAGTTGTTGGTGATTCGTTGCAAATTTTCATTTTTCACACAGAGCCAGTATACGTGGCATGGATACACACCAAGACTTAGGTTCCATGGTCACGCAGG
Organism: Russula foetens; assembly: GCA_003316565.1. Taxonomy (NCBI): domain Eukaryota; kingdom Fungi; phylum Basidiomycota; class Agaricomycetes; order Russulales; family Russulaceae; genus Russula; species Russula foetens. The sequence goes on from QFFA01000293.1 coordinate 5,793, forward strand.
CACGATTGTGGTGTTGTGGATGGTCTTGTCAGGTGTGGCAGACGGTGACTACGTTGATATAGGCAAAGTTGAGCTCGGATGCTCTCGCTAAGTCGCAACCCTCATTTCTCGTCTTCTTCCTCTGTCTAGCGGACATAAGGCTGATTTACAAACGCACGTTACCAGCAAGGAACTTCTGCCTGCTCAAGACAACCTCATACGAATAGAGCTTACTTTCCAGCTGTGGAACCAGCTCCTTGCGCTCTTCGTTCGTCGCCTCCCCGGTGTACTGCTTACCTTCTCCCAAATAATGCTGCCCACGATCGGATCAAACTGGGCATGCTCGATGCTCGCCGCCTACTCAAATTTTGCTCGGGCCTTAGGCCCCGTGGGGATCAGCTCCGGCCCCGACCCGAGCGTCGCGAGGTAGCGACCGATAGCGCGCGACTCGTACAGTTCAAAGCCATCGTCTTGCTACTCGATCGGGGGAGGGAGAGCGTAAGAGAGCCCGTATAAGACACCGCGACAATACGAACAAGAGATACGACCCACGGCGATATAGCGCACCTGGCCGAAAGGCTGGTGCGCGAGATGGGCCGGCTGCTGATGTTCGCCCGTCTCGAAACTGATGAAGATGAATTGATAACGAATGTTGCGCTCTATGGCTATCAGGGCTGCGCGACTTGTGCATGTGGACTGTGGGGATCCGTAATGCTTGAACGACATGGCGAATGCAGAATGTGACTTCAGATGTGGGTACGTTGCGCTGAGGCTAACCTACACCAGGCCCCACCAGTCTGACCTCCTTTTATGTCTCCACGTCCTATTTTAGGTGTACAAGATTGACACGCATATTGATGCCAAGCCCAAGGTCTGCACGACGTAGATCACGGGAATTACCCCAAAGGTGTTCGACTCATTTAAATGGAAACCAGGTTTGTAATCGACAGACATATTCTCTCACGAATAATCATTATGCATTATGGCCTTTGTGAACCGCAGTCACTGCGCCGAGGGTCCGCGCGTCGAGCATGACGGTCGCGTTTATCAGGCCTTCCTTTTTGCGTTCCAAGCCCCGTCCTTCACTGCCTGCCACGACGACCTGGACGAGATATCCTTCCACCATCTATAATTGACATGTGAGAATGCCTGGACAGCCGGTCTCGGATCGGTCATATCATCTACCTCTGGACATTCGGACGCTTCTCCAGATTCCCCAACTTGAGATGCTCAAAGATGAAGCTACAATATGCCGTGTGGAATATGTCCGCGAGGGTGACCTCCTGCATGAAGCACTCCGTCAGTACTGACATACCTCTTTCGAGTGAAGCGGCCGCACATCACCAGCAAGGTACTTTTGCTTGCTCAAGATGACCTCGTATGCATCGAGTTTACTTTCCAGCTTGGATATCAGCTCCTTGACGCGCTCCTCATCCGCCGCCAACCCGCGATACTGCTTGAACACCCTTTCTAGAATAATGCCTCCCGCGATCGGATCGAATTGCGCGTATTCGATGCTCGCGGCTTGCTCAAACTTTGCGCGGGCCTTGGGCTCCGTGGGGATCAACTCCGGGCCGGACCCGAGCGTCGCGAGGTATCGGCCGATCGCGCGCGACTCGAACAGCTCGAAGCCATCGTCTTGCTACTCAATCAGGTGGTAAGAGATCTCGTGTTCGGAAGGTGCGTAAAAAAAAAAAAGAATTGAATGACGACGCACGGTGATGTAGGGCACCTGGCCGAAAGGTTGGTGCGCGACGTGCACTTGCGTAGGGAGGTCGATGGTGACCAGTTCATAGGGAATGTTGCGCTCTTTGGCTACCTGGGCTACGCGGCGCGTGCAAGTTGATACGTTATATTCGTGAAGCTTGAATGCCATGATGAACGCGGAGGTCGACTTTCGTTCACTTGGCCCCATCGCGACTATGCTTGTGCCGTGTTTCGTGTAACAATGCCCACCATCCATTCAATTTACTTGCTGGCCATACTTCTGATGGATTGTAATGTGTTCGGCCTCGGTCTACGGTAGACTCTGACCGAGGCGACTTGAAGAACACCTGACAATTGAACCTGTGCCGCGGGACGCGTCATCTCGAAAAGTGACGGACGACATCTCGGAGAGACGCGGGAACCTCAGTGCACCTTGCCAAGCACTGATGCAGCAGTACTACGATAATGCGCTGATACAATGTTGATGTACTGGTGATTTGTTACTCATCAACATTGATCTATTCGGCTGTGTGACAAACTGAGCGCGGCATTTCCCTTCCTTAGGACCCATGTAATTATCCGACGGCTTAGTAGAACAGGTAAAACAGGCCCGGGAATGACAGCCCTGCTCTTTCCATACAATAGATGTCCCTCTTCGTTGATCGTCCGGGACACATCGATGTAGGGTGACACCACTAGCCCTCCGCTCAAATCCTTACGACATGTACCATCGGCGAGCTCAGAGTGATGGCCCGAAAGTAATATCATTCGATTAGTAAATGTGAAGACAATGGTGAGTGTTCTCAAAAATATGGGATTACCTGCAACTGGAGTACAAAATGTATCACGCATTAAGAACGCAGATAATAGATAAATGAGTCTCTCAAGAAGAGGTGAGTTGGCGAGCCCGAAATGGGGGGGCGCCAGAAGCGGGGATTGCGGCTGATCACTCGATTGTGACGCGATGTATCCTCAGAGCAGGACGAGGAACTTGAACGCGCACTCGTTGCTAGCGTTGGCAAACTCCGAAACGGTGCGGTTCAATTCGACCGACTTGTACTCCGGCGAGAGCAAGAACTCGCCGGTCTGGCGAGCGATCCTGGCAAATGCTGGTTCAAGCGCTCCGGCGACGGTCCAACGCACAGCACTTAGGAAAGCAGAGCCCTTAACGCTGAATGTAAAAGAATCAGCATCACCGAACGCCAAGGGGTACATTGGGACGTACCTATGACGTTGCCCGCGACGCCTTCACCCTCCTCGGATGGATAGCACACCGTGGCAGCTACTTTAACTTGTGCAGCTCTCTCTTGTATTGTCAGGGGAGAACGCTAGATGAACCATAAATGAGATATGTGGTCTGCGCAGCTGGACAAGAAATGACCCCCGATTCGACTCACAGTTTTAAGCAGCTTATTGAGCTCAGCCATGCGATCTTTGTCCTTCTGCACCGCCTCAAATATGAGCCTCTCCTTGTCGTTCCAAATACCTTCAAGCTATACGAACGCTTGGAATCAGAAAGTGGTACTTTTGCGTGGCAGAAATACGTACCCCAAAGGCGGCGAAACACGCTTTGATATGGTCTTGAGCCACCGAAAGTGCCTTGTAAGCAGGATGGTCCTCGAGGCTGAATGTATGGAATATCTTCAACTCGGTCACCGAGGCAACGACTGCCTTCAAGGCCGCGAGCGTGTCATCGCATGTGCTGATTTAGTAAGAAGAAAAAAAGAGTCAGCAGACACTCCCGACCATCGACAACTAAGGAGTCCGACGCACTCTTCCAGAGCCAGGGCGTTGTCGGCCGTATGGCGAGCTTCATCAGCGAACGCGGTGACCAGATTGAGGCAGAGTAGGATGTGCACGAGGGCCTGGGCCTGGAACGGCCGTCTGACTCTGCCAGCCTGCTTCAGGAGCTCTATGTACGACTTCGGAGTTGGAATGTCTGTCGTGTTGTACAGACGTGCAAGTCAGGCTATAATACTCCCGCCGCGAACGGACTGAAATTACACGAAGGACCCTCAAAAACGCATCGTACTTGAGGCATCGTAAGCAGACTGCAGCTGGGAAAGGGCAGCATGTTTTTCGTGGCGATACTTGGCAAAGTCGTCCGACTTCTTGACGAGTTCCTTGGACGTACGGTCTGCCTCATCCCTGGCAAGTTGTAGTTGTTGCGAGAGGGAGCCCAGCTTGAACTGCGCACGACGTTATTCATACCAATCGGAATACGACGAAAGTACGTACTTTGGTGGATGATTCGGCTGAGCGAAGTTCCCTAAGCTGAGTCTTCAATGATAGTTGGTCCTGCCTTGCTTGCTTGAGGTTGGCACGAAGTGTCTGGATTTTCTCTAACACAGTCCGGTCGGAATAGACGTACTAGGTAAAAGAATGCAAAACACACCATCGCGTTGAGCGCTATCCTCCTTGAGCCTACTGACAACGCCAGTAAGATCGCGTTTTTCTCGCTCGATATCCTCGACCCTGTGCTTGAAGGAGTCAAGCTCCGTAGACGAGATGGACTGCGAGCTGCTCAGGGTGGATATTTGAGACTCCAAATTGCTTTTTGATGACGCTTAAGAGGGACAAAAAACGAATAAGTAAAGAAAGGGTGGATAAATGATAGGATGAATATTCGTTGAGAAGCGTGGCTTCAGACTTACAAAGGGTGTCGCGCTCCTGTCCTGTTTTACCTTCACCAGCTCCTCTTGAAGCGCCTTGACCTGGACATCTAAGGAAGACACGGAAGATTCGCGGTCTTGTAAAGCCTGGTCGAGCTCGGCATCCTTCCTTTCATTCTCGGCACGCGACTCCTCCAAGTCACGGAGGGCACCATCCAAATCTCCTGCCTGCGTAACGATGAGCCGGTAAAGCGACAAGATAGCGTCTTGAGATGTGATTCGTAAGAGACGTCTGGGAGGAGCCTCGAGAGATATTCGAGGTCGAGGTCGTCTGGGATTGACACGGAGAAGTCGAACTTGGACGGGCTGGCCGGGGCGTCAGAGGGCGCGACAGACTCAGCCTGCTCAATATCGAGTTCAGCAGCGGCGGCAGCAGCCGCCGCCTGCTTGCTTTTTCTACGCGTTCTCATGGACATTGATGGTGAAAAGGGGGGAGTGTGTGCAACCTCCACGAGTGAAAGTGAAGGAGCCACAGAAGGACAACGATCGAGCGAGTGTGCGGATCCGCCAGTTGCGCGCCGCTTTGGATTAGGTAAGCTATTTTCCACGTGGACAGCACGTGTCGTCATCGATGCATCATCGTTCGCCGTTCGCCAACGCCAACTAATTCAACAGAACGATGAAATGAAAAGGTCGCGAGCGCAACCCATACAAGATATTGATATTCTCTGGTCTCAGCCGGTAGATTTCAAGCCACGTCCTTTACGGCCTACCACGAGACGGATGTCTTCCCACCCCCTACAATATTAATGGACGCAAGTCGGCACCGCCGCC
>QFFA01000295.1:0-11335 GCA_003316565.1 Russula foetens
GGTGGACGATGTGTAAGTGGAGGGAAGGCTCCAGAGTGAACAGTGAGGGGTAGACAAGAGAATAGTCTGGGGACTATTTGCTACAATTCGCAGGTCTTATATACTAATACAGGGTGGTCCGTGCGCAGCCTTTAGGGCAGGCACTAGTACAGATATGGGTGTAATCTATCCATATATGGTACAAGCTGATCAGTCAGCTGTATGTCGGAGTGTGAACGTACATGAGTCATCCTGCTGTGCAGATGAGTAAGGCTACTGTGCAAGGCTGCGCAGCTGAGTAATGTTTATCGATCGGGCTTGTGATCTCAGGATCAGGCCTAGAGATCTAGAGGAGAGGCTATGGGGAATCCCCTGGGGAATCCCCATCAACTTAGTCATTCCGACTGTCTTCCAGATGTCGGTAGCTAGGCGGACCGCTTTCCCGAAGCGGGCCGTTTCTCCAATGTGGACCGCTTGTCCGTTAGAGACATGTGATTGGGCTTGGGCACGTGACATATCACATGATCTTGAAAGTACGGAGGAATCACGTGATTGGTCACATGGCCTGGTCACGTGAGATTTCTCACAATCACGTGACCTGGGTTTGGACTTCAACGCTTGACTATAGCTTAGCTTTAGGGGCAGACTTGGTGGACTTAGGGGCATTGTTCTCGATCCCCTCTTAAGGTCATGTGATCCAGGAGTGTGCATGGAGGTTGTGAACGCGGCCGAAGGCTGTGATCGCGACAGGAACTGTAACTAAGAGTTTCTTGGTTGCATCTGTCATATCTGGGCCCCCTCACTCACCGTATTCTGTTCACAAGATTACCATTGCACCTTTCCAGCAAGATTTCAGGTGAGATACTGCTGCCTGGGGACTATTGTTTGGTTTTCAGGTCATATCGGGTAACATTTCCACCCTTGGATTTAGTTTTATGAGTAGAGGTGAAGGAAGAGGTGAAAGTTGGCGATCTGGTGAGAGCTCTTTATTCGTATAATGCCTCTTCTCATGCTCTGTTGATAGCGTCTGCTCCAAATTCTCCTGTCAAGGGCCAACCGAGTGGTTTGAGGATGGTCTCATCCTCTCTGAACACTGCCTCTCCGGAGGTAGCTTCGCATTCCTTTACTGAACAAAGTAAGTAACATAGTTGGCCACCCTTAATTATTGTCACATTGACTTGCTCGTGATGTAAAGTTCCTATCTATGATGGGAGAATGGTGTCCAATGGTCAGGGGTTTCGGTACAAAGAGCATGACTTTGGGAACCTTGCCGCTTGGCCCCTCTATACAGAGGAATCTGAAGTTCCCAATGGATCCATTGTTTCCATTGTGTATACAGTTGGCATGTATCAAGGCTCTTTGGGTCCCGTATTGAGTTCCAATTTAATTTCTGTTATTTTAATTTCTTAGTGTCGTCGCATAGCTGTCTTGTTGCCTTCTGTGTTTTAGCCTCAGAAACATGATGATATATTACTTTTGAATGCTTTCAGACGTGACGTTGCTTGGGTTTTGTCAGAATTTACTGCAATTGTGTGTTGAGTGTCAAACGCGAGTAGTGGTGTACCCAATCATTACGTCCACCCAAGCTGCCTTGACGTCTGTTTTTCCAGTGTCGAAATCCCGTATACAATTTCCTCTCACAGGGCTCTACCTTACCGTATCGCCTCCGGCATAACCGGCTCTGTCATGCATACCCTATGCGACCAGGTCTTCTTTCTCCAGCTCTTCTTCACAAGCAGGTGACACATGCCTCCTCTGAGTCTACCGTCCATCCCATCCTCGATTACTGCTATCGCCATCCTTCACTGTAAGGCCAGCATTGGCTATGCCCTTGGAACAGAACGATTCGGACCACGTGACACCAGTTTGAGTGCCACAATCATCGCGACGTTGCACTCAGATGCAACACCTCCTGTCGCAAACTTACTACTTGTTGAGCAGTAGGGATGGCGGTGACTTGGGCTTGGAGTTGGAGGTGACTGTACCAGAGGCAGAGAAGGGAACAGTAGGCGAAGACAAGGGAAAGGGCTAGGCAGGCAAGGGGGTCCAGAGTGGACAGTGGGGGGTAGACAAGAGAATAGTCTGGGGACTATTCGCTACAATTCACAGGTCTTATATACAGTGGCTCAAAAAACTGTCCCAATGTTTTGCTATTTGTAATGATTGACTTGCCGTAAATCAAATAAATTATGTAATATTTTGCAAATAATATCCGTTATAGTTTGGCATCTTAGCTTTCAGAAATTCCCAAGATCATGTGATCCAGATCAGAACTGATGTAGTAATCAGCAAAATAAAATCCTCTATCATTGGGACAGTTTTTTGACCCTCTATTATTTTCACAATATCTTCTTTTTATTGACCTGAATCATCTCAAGATCAAGTATTGATCAAGTCCAAAGGTGATAAACAAGGTCATGTGACTTTGTTTATACAAGTTTGATATCTTGAAATTCCTTCAACTATCTTTTTTGCTTCTTACTACCACTATGTATCCTATCTCCTCTGCTTAGTACTCTACCACATCTCCCTTCTTCATAAACACTATTTGTCTATAGAATCCAGTCTAGAACTGGTATAGGGAAGTCTACCATTGGTAGAATCAAGAAAGAAGCAGACATAGACAAGGAAAACAATAAAAGGAGTTACCCTTTTAAGCTTTTACCTTATAAATAAACAATCTATTCTTTACCAAACTACTACTAGAGGGAGAAATATTATTTTAGCAGGATAATGACCCTAAATATATCCCCAAAAGGGCTTTTTAGTAATTTGAAGACAATAACACCCAATCTTCTGACATAAACCCTATTGAGGACCTTTGGGTGCATCTCAAAAGGGCTTTGTAGAAGAATCTATTTTACCCAAGGAAATACATAAGTTATAGGATAGAGTAGGAGTAGAATGGAATAAGATTGCAATAGAAATATGCCTAAGCTTTATATAAAGTGGGCCTAGAAGAATTAAAGCAGTTATTAGAACTAATAGGGGTCATACAAGGTACTAATTGTATATCTACTATATATAAAATAGAGGGTCAAAAAACTGTCCCAATGATAGAGCATTTTATTCTGCTGATTGCTATATCAGTTCAGATCCACATCACGTGATCCTGGGCATTTCTGAAAGCTAAGACGCTAAACTATAATATATATTATTTGAAAAATATTACATAATTTATTTGATTTATGGCAAGTCAATCATTCCAAAATAGCAAAACATTGGGACAGTTTTTTGAGCCACTGTACTAATACAGGGTGGTCCGTGCGCTACTTAAGGGTAGGTCAATCAACGGACTGCAGGTACAAATCTAACCATATATGGTACAAGGTGATCAGTCAGCTGTATGTCGGAGTCTCGAAGTATATGACTCATTCTGCTGCGCAATGGCATGATTGCTGCGCAGATGAGTAAGGCTGCTGCACGATGCTGTGCAGCTGAGTAAGGCCTTCTGATTGGGCCGGGGATCTCGGGGTTGACTTAGTCATTCCAATTGTCTTCCAGGCATCGGTAACGGGGCAGACCGCTTTCCCGAAGCGGGCCGTTCGCACCATCTGGACTGCTTGTCTGCTAGGGGCGCGTGACTGGACTTGGGCATGTGACATGTCACGTGACTGGTCACATGGTATGGTCATATGAGGTTTCCCAGGATCATGTGACCCCGGGTTCGTCTTCAACACTTGACTATAGCTTGGCTTTAGGGGTGGGACTTGTGGACTTAGAGGTATCGCTAACGATCCCCTCTTTAGCTTGGGTGTCACGGGAGGCGTGTGCATCATGGGTACTTGTGCACGCGCTTGTGTGGTAGTCATGATTGCGGCCGAAGGCCGCGGTCGCGACACCTCCTTCCTTCCTATCATCCTCAGCTGCCAATTAACCTTCTCTGTTATCTGGTATCTCCTGCTCCTCTTTAATCATTAAATCCACCGACATTGCTGATCCGCTTTATATTCAATGGCTGACGCTACAAGAGCACACCTCATGGACTCCCTTGTCAGGACGAGTCAAGCGCATCGTGCCCGACACTCCTGAAATGCTCCTGCACCCTGTGCTCGGACCCCCTTGTGTGGAACAATATGCTTAGTACTGGTTTGGAAAGGAAGTTGTGCAACGTACGCCCACCATAACTTTTTAATATTACTTTGTTTTCTTTGTTTTCAACTTTATTTTTACTTTATCGTCACCCCTGCACCTGCTGTCGCCCTTCGATTTCCCTTATTCCTGTCAAAGTCTTATTTCCCCCTCTCCCTTATGACGCTGCGCAGTCTGTCGCTGGCAGGACGTTCGCTTGATTAAAGCCTTTCAAGCTTGTTTCAGCTGCATAGCACACCTTATTACCTCTAATAAAAACCCACTGCTGACCTCATCGAGAGGTGGACAATCGTTTGGCCCCACTTGCTTGCTTTCCAGTCCCCTTTTCCTTGTGTGCGTTCGACCCCACGTGGGTGACAAGACGACAACTCGAGCGAACGACTCAATGAGTTGTCAGTCATCCTCTGTTCGCAGAATTCGTACGTTTTCTTTTGTTTTTATTTCTCATCGATGCAGACGACGCCTCACCTGCGTGGACCCACCCGCATCGTCGCCTGCCCTCCATGTTGCATTCGCCCATTCTCACTTCAAGAACGCAGCCTTGGACCCCCACACTACCTCAAACCCTCTCTCTCAAACTCACTCATAGATGAACCCTCTATGCTACAATCGACTCTTTACCTTTCATAACTAGTTTACCTCACCATCGCACCCCAAAACTAATGACTGAGACTCAAGAATTGCCCCCATCGTGTCGGCTGACCTCAAAGGCACCAAAGACCTCTGCTATACATTGCACCCGTCCGTCGCCGCCCCTTGTCCATTGCCCCTTGTTGTCTAGACCTTGTCACGATTAGGAAACGATTGCACTGGATCAGAACTCGCACAGGTCACCATATGTCCATTATCTCCTTTGAATTTAGACCTTTCTCTCTCCTCTCTTCACCTTCTTGTTTTGCTTTAGACTTTACTCTGAGTTTGCCGTCTCGTTCCTCCCCCCCACCGTCTGCATGCTTGACATCGGTCACTCAGTAAATTTTATAGGGTTCGGACATCATTTGCAACGCCACACGGCTTGTCGCCTGTAGTACCTACTTGAGTTCGTCATCTTGCTTTTACATTCTAGCTTACCCCTCTGCTTGTAAGTACTTGTCTCGTATGTATCGCCTCTGCTATAAACTGCCCTGTGTCTGGCCTCATCGAGAGCCAGGCAACTGAGGCCCGTTTTCTGCCTTTCTCTGTGTGCTTTCCATTTGAGGATACGGTCTCTGTTGCAATTTCTTTTACCCTTCCTTAACTCGAACTCACTGCGTAGACTAACCACTACGCTACTCTTCCTTTCACAAGGAACAACGACCTTCGGCACATCGACATCATCTCTTATACATTCTTGTCAGCTGCAATACCATCGATGCTAATATGACTGAGAGTGATGTTACAGACGTTAGCAACATGCACGTGGGATGATCAATGATGGCTCATTGATTGATGAAAGATAAATGGATGGTTTGCCTGGTATCCTTGGATGTGCGTGAACTGTGATGCTCAAATATATTACTACGAGTCGGAGAGCTTCAGTATCAGTGTCGGAAACTATTGTATTCTTAACTAGTCGGTCCTCCTGTCATGTAGACACGTAATAAACTGTTGTATTCAAATGCTAAATTCTGTTTCACTGTAGTTTGGTCTTTGTGAGGATATGACAAAAACTCAAAACCCACATGCCTGTGACTGGTTGATGGCGCTGTAGGGTTCGAGAGAAAGAGGTTGAGAAGGAGCGTGGGGTTGAGGGTGCGTTTCTGAAGTGAGAACTTGAACGCGCTGCAATGCGGATAGGTGTCAATATTTGATTTTGTCTGGTGGCACTCAAGCTGGCATCACGTGGTCAGAATTGTTCAGTCTTACAGCTTCTGGCGCTGATCGCTGATCGTTCAACTTCGTTTCGCCAGTGACTGCTGATTATTTTTCTGCTTATTCTCACCTCGCGCTATGCTTGCACCCTGTGTTGTATCAATTGGTGTTTTGGCAGCCTTATTGGCTGCATACTCTGGCATCTACCATGATGCTTTAAAAATCATTGCAATTCCAACGTACGTGCCAGTGGTCAATATGAATTCTTCATATCTTTACTGATTTGTGCTGTTCTTCTTATCATGCATAGTTCGATATCCACTTCATCTGTAGATGTCAGTTTTGATTTAATGGGCGAATTCTGTGCTTCCGTATGTCTTGTTGTTATTTGATGGTTTATAATCCCCTTCTTTAACAGAATAATGTAGAATCAAATTACCGGCTCTTTTGGGTTTGTGGCTCGCTGTGGCCATGTCGAATCTGTGGCTAGATGTGGCCATGTCGAATTTGTGGCTAGCTGTGGCCATGTCCTAAGATCCGTTGATGTGCGAGACACCGTCACTGCAGCCACATGGTATCAAAATTATAATCTTGTTGAGTTCATGAACCTCGTCCAGAAACAGTATCTGTGCCGCGAGATTACTTGTCCACGTTCATTCTTTTGGGTATCTGTCATTTGTACTTTTCTCCTATTTCTCCATCTTTTTTTTTCATATTTTCGTAGTGCTCTATGCTTTAGCGAGTCGTCCTCCATATATAACAAAAGGTCAATCGATTATGTGCCACTTCCTCATAGCATTGTTTGCAATGATGATATTCCATCGGTTTCATTGCCTTATGGTGGTAGCGGTCAGCATAACTTTGCATATGAGAATATTGCACCCTATGTTGTGCAAGGGGATACAGGAAGTACTAAAAACTCATTCAAATTTGTTGTTCATGGTAAACACATTGATACAAGTAAGTACAATTCCGGATTTTTTGTTCACACCAACGTTCCTCTGCATAAGATCATTTGTGATCTTTCTATCAAAATGATTTTAAATATTGCACAACTCCATGGAATAAATATTCCGTCCCATGTCCCAAAAGCTGTTATGGTAACCTACTTTGATTGACATCACTGTGCAACATGTAACAATACGATTACCATATTCTCTGTGGTAGGCAAACTCATTCCTGACAAAAACCAAGACAAAATACCTACAGACAATACAAGCGTCAAACCTGAGATTACAGTCTGTTCGACTTGGACACAAACCACCAGTCAGCATAAATTTGCGTTTGAGGATATTACACCCTATGTTGTGCATGGGGATACAGGAAGCACTGAAAATTTGTTCAAATTCATTGTTCATGGTAAACACATCGGTACAAGTAAATACGGTTCTGGACGTTTTGTTCATACAAAGGTTCCTCTGCATAATATTATTTACCATCTTTCCGTCAAAACGATTTTGGATATTGCACAAATCCATGGCATGAAGATTTCGTCGCATGTCCCAAAAGCCGTTATGGTAACCTATTTTGATACATATCACTGTGCGACATGTAATGATGTGATTACCATCTTCTCTGTGGTAGACAAGCTTGTTCTTAACAGAAACCGAAACCAAATAACCACAGACAATACACGTGTCGATCCTGGGATTACAGAAGACTCAGATAAGACAGATGTGAAACAAAATACTGATCGGGGTCTTCATTGTGAGCGTCCAGTCCGAGTCCGTTTAACACATACCGCTGCCAGTAGCTCTACTTCAACAATGCCAACTTTTCCTCCCTCACCTCCGGACACCAAACTGGTGTGTGAAATCGCCTGTGATTTCTGTTTTGACTCTTCTCCTGACAAGATGGAGGAGGCTGGTTGCGCTGTATGTGTCGCGAACTTACTACTTTATGAAGTAGCACAGTGAGTGGCGACGGTGGCAGAGAGTTGGAGGTGACTGTAGTAGAGGATGAGGACAGAGATATGGAGCAAGAAGAGCGACAAGATGAAGGGAGCAAAGACGATTGGCTCCAGAGTGGATAGTGGGGGGTAGACAAGAGAATAGTCTGGGGACTATTCGCTACAATTCACAGGTCTTATATACTAATACAGGGTGGTCTGTGCGCAGCCTTTAGGGCAGGCACTAGTACAGGTAACGGGTGTAATCTATCCATATATGGTACAAGCTGATCAGTCAGCTGTATGTCGGAGTATCAAAGTGCGTGAGTCATCCTACTGCGCAGTGCTGCGCAATGCTGTGCAGCTGAGTCATGTTTATCGATCGGGCTTGTGATCTTGGGATCTGGTCTAGAGATCTATAGGAGAGGCTATGGGGAATCCCCTGGGGAATCCCCTTCGACTTAGTCATTCCGACTGTCTTCCAGACATCGGTAGCTGGGTGGACCGCTTTCCCGAAGCGGGCCGTTCCTCCAATGCGGACCGCTTGTCCGTTAGAGGCATGTGACTGGACTTGGGCACATGATACGTCACGTGATCTTGAAAGTATGGAGGGATCACGTGATTGGTCACGTGGCCTGGTCACGCGAGGTTTCTCACCGTCACGTGACCCCAGATTCATCTTCAATGCTTGACTATAACTTGGCTTTAGGGGCGGACTTGGTGGACTTAGGGGCATCGTTCTCGATCCCCTCTTAAGGTCATGTGATCCAGGAGTGTACGTGGAGGTCACGAACGCGGCCGAAGGCCGCGATCGCGACAGTATCCCCTCTTTAGGCTTTCCTTGCACCTGCAAGGCTTGAACGTGTCTTTGTCTTGTTTCAAATTCTTGTAGTAGTTCTTTGGCATGTATTAGTTCTTTGGCCGGTAGCCAGGAGTTCTCGGAGTCGGGGTAACCTTTCCATTTGACTAGGTACTGTGTGCTTTTGCGGTTTCGTGTAGGCCGGGATTTAAGGATTTGTTCTATCTCGTAGTGTCCTTCTTCATCGCCAACTATTTCTGGTGGTGGTCTTTCGAAGTTAGAGCCATGTGAGGCGGTTTCAACGTATGGTTTCAATAGCGAGTTGTGAAACACGGGATGTATCTTCATCATCGGAGGTAGTTCTAGTTTGCAGTTAGTAGCGGTGGCCCATAGGACTTTAAAGGGGCCATAGTGTCGTGGTGCGAGTTTGGCTTTAGGATGGGTAGTCTGGAGATTCGTGGCTTCAAGTAAAACAAGGTCATCTTTGCAGAAGATGTGTGATGGTTCAGGGGGTTTTCCCTTGCGCATTTCATTAGCTGCGAGTAGTAGAGCCGCTGTGACTTCTTTGCGTATTTGCTCTAGGTATTGTACGCGTTCGTCAATGCTTTGTAGTCTGGTCTGCAGGTACAATGGTGGTTTAAAGGTGGGCTGAAACCCATACCAGATCTCGAATGGTGATTTATGAGTGCTGCGATGAGGGCGTGCATTGTGCGCAAATTCAATGATGGGGAGTAAGTCTGCCCAATTATCCTGCTGGAAGTTTCCACAGATGCGAAGGTATTGCTCGATTTCCTGATTGACTCGTTCAGATTCTCCATCTGTTTGTGGGTGAAACGCTGTAGAGAGCCTTTGCTCTATTCCTAGTTTTCGCCATAGTTCTCGTGTTACTTGTGCTGCAAATTGTGGTCCGTGATCGGAGATAACTGTTAGAGGGAAACCCATGCGTTTCCATACGTTGTCCATGAGTAGTTGGCTCATTTGTTCTGCTGTGATGGTTTTGTGGCAAGATGATAGAATGACTGCTTTGCTATGACGGTTGACAACCGTAAGGATACTGTCGTATCCTTTTGACATGGGGAGGTCTACAATGAAGTCCATAGTGATGGTTTCCCATACTCCAGTAGGGATTTCGTTTGGCTTGATCGGTACTTTGACTGGGGGGCGTATCTTTGTCGCTTGACAGGTGGCGCATCCTTTGATGTAGTTCTTTACGAATTCCGTGATTCCTGGCCACCAGTATTCTCTAGTGATAAGTTCAATGGTTTTCCATTCTCCGGGGTGTCCTAGTAAGTCATTGTGGAAGGTTTGTACGACTTTGCATTTGAGGTCACCGTTGTTAGGGATGTAAATGAGTCCCTTATTCAAGATAAGGTCTTCTTCATAGTTCCAATCTTGTAGGCCTTTAGTAACGCTTCGAGGGCCACTAACGAGGATTTCTTTTAGTAGCTGGCCTGTAAGGCGATCCATTTTGATCGCGTCTTGTATTGCTGTTTTCAAATCTGTGTTTAACGCGATAGGAATTGCCGTGGTATGTAGTGCTTGAATTCGAAATTTGTCTGGGGTGAGCAAGATTTTCTCTGCATTATCGGATGCTATCCCCTCTTTATAATCTGGCCGCCATGACAGAGCATCAGCTTTATTCATTTTGCCAGGTTTTGGGATAATTTCGTAGTGAAAATCGCTCAAAAATAGCGACCAACGTGCTTGGCATCATGACAGTGTTTGTTTCATGGTGAAATACTTGAGATTCGCATGGTCTGAGAAGATCTTTGTCGTGTGTGGACTACCCTGCAGGTAGTGTCGGAAGTGCTTCAAGGCGTGTATAATTGCTAATAATTCTTTGTCGTGGATTTTGTAGTTGCGTTCAGCTGGTTGTAGTGACTTCGAGTAGTAGGCAACTGGGTGTGAACGACCGAATGCGTCGTTTTGTTCGAGTATAGCTCCTGTGGCGTAATCACTTGCATCTGTGATTAGGGTAAAAGGACGTTCGTAGTCCGGGAGCGCAAGGACTGGTGAAGTGGTCAAGGTGCGTTGTAATGCAGCAAATGCGTCTTCGCATTGAGGTGTCCAATTCCAAGGCATTGTCTTCTTGGTTAGGTCAAAGAGTGGTCGTGCTAGTGTCGAGTAATCTTGTACAAAGCGACGGTAGAAATTGCAAAAGCCCAGGAATTTTTGTATTTCCTTGATAGTCTTTGGGCGTGGCCAATCCTTAATGGCTGTGAGTTTAACTGGATCCATGCGTAGTTCTCCTTCAGAGATGATGAGGCCTAGGTATTCAACCGATCTTTGGTTGAACGAGCACTTCTCCGCTCGTAAGTAGAGGTCCAGTTCTTGGAGGCGTTTGGGAACACGATGTGTCCACATTTTTAGTTCATTTAGAGTGGATGCAAAGATCATAATATCGTCGAGGTAGACGATCATGTGTCCTAGGGCAATGAGGTCTTTGAATTGTGTATCCATGAATGTTTGGAATGTTGCGGGGGCGTTGCAAAGCCCGAATGTCATGACTAGTGATTCGTAGAGACCGAGAGGGGTTGCAAAGGCGGTTTTCCATTCATCGCCTTCTCGTATTCGTATGTTGTTGTATCCCCATCGTACGTCCAACTTGGTGAAGAACCGCGCACCGAGTAGTTTATCTACTAGTTCAGGGATGAGAGGGATAGGTGCCACGTTCTTTCTAGTGATTTCATTAAGAGGACGGTAGTCTTGTACTGGTCGGAGTTTGCCATCTTTCTTATCTATGAAGAAGAAAGGGCATGCGAAAGGGGACTCGGATCGTCGTAGAG
>QFFA01000298.1:0-17317 GCA_003316565.1 Russula foetens
ACGGCAGTTGCGTAGCTGGGGGCGAGTGGTGCACGAGTGAAGACAGGAGCGTTTGAGTACAATGGGATCGGGAAAATGCACGCAGGGATGTAGAGGAGAACGCAGATAGCCCTTCAAGGTCATCATTAAAGACTCCGAGTCCTTATATAGCCCTACGGCAAGGAAAACTTCTGGGGCACTATCAAGTGGCCCCACCGCGAGGATGTGAATGGATTAGTGATCATCATGCGGACGAAAGGGATGTGAAATAAGTGTAACGAGGGAACAAAATGGGTCACTGCCAGTGTTGCAAACTACGAGTTGGGGGTTTGAGTTCTGGACATGCTTTGGGCCTCAGAACGCGTGGGATAACTCGGGAACTGAGGACACGCAATGACTATAATTTGTACAATGTAGTCAATCCGCTCCCGCGCGCTATTTGCGACACTCCCCCACATTTCGCAGACAGTCCGGAAACCGCAGCGAAAAGCCTCCTATGAGAAAACGGGGGCGCGCATACTTTATTCTGCGGCTGCGGCCGCGCGTTGAGTATGTTGAGTTGCCGGTGTAGTGCACCAGCCAAGCGGACGCGCGTGACCGCGTGTGACTGCGGTGTGACGGCCACCAAACGGCCGCGTTGCGATTTTTGCCTCTGCATTTTCCACTGGCAGGACGCCGCTGCGCCCTCTCGATGGGCCTCAAGACGAAAAAAAAAACGGGTTGGATCTTCAGCGACAGGATGGGATGGTGGACGTATGGGCCAAGGTGCGTGGTCGACCACCTCGTGGTGGTTGCCTGACTAACTGTCGCACGGCCAAGTTTTTTTTTCGTATTTTGTTTTGCGGGCGACGATCCCGCTGCGACGTTTTTGTTGTGGGCGTCGATGCCTGGTGCGGTGTCAATGGCCTCAACAAGGCCTTCTCGACTCGAAAACGTGCTCCCTCAGCGGCCTCCCTCCAGGATCTCAGGAGCCTGGTCCCTCCCGAGTGGACAGGACGTCCTCGCGCGACGGCTTTCACGGCGGCCAGCTAGGCTCGCGATCGCCCTCGTTTGAGTTGCCTTGCGGCATCGAGCCGCGTCCGCGCTCGCCTTTTCGCGGCAGCACCTCGACTTCGGGCTTGCGTTTTGCCCCCGTTCGGGCACACTCGTACTTGCGCTTTCTCGTGGCAGCGCCTGAGATCGTAGCTCGTCGATTTCGCGCTCGCGCTTCCGCGGCGGTGCCTCTGGCAGTGGCTCGTACACGCGCTCGCCCTCTCGCGACAGCCTCTCGACTTTGCGTTCACCCTCGTTCGTGTTCCCTTGCGGCACCGCGTCGAGTTCGCGCTCGCCCTCTGGTGGCAGTCCCTCGGGTTTGCGCCTGCACTTGTGCGGCGGCGCCTGGAGCTCCTGCTCGCCCTCTCGCGGCGACGTCTCTACTTCGCGCCCGGCATCGCCTTGTGTCCAGGATGCCAACGCCTCGGGCTTAGCGGCGGCGGCTCTCTCAGCCTCGCCAGCGGGTTCGACGCCGGCGGTTTCCTTGGCCAGGGCTGGTGCAGCGCCCACAACCGGCAACGCTCCCACTCGTCAACGCTTGAGGGTTCAAGTTCCCTCGCGCCCGCGTCCGTGACCAGGCGTGCAAGCCCAAGATGGTCAAGGTCTTCAGGGACTGTCATGGAGGATAGTGATCAGTCCGAAGCTGACGCTCCCCCTGATTCCTCTAGGTTTTTTCAACACGCAAATCGGGCGGTTTCCAGCGTTCAGGGCGGATGTCGCGGCGCCCTCTCCCGGCACATTCTCGCGCGTGAGGGTGTCAGATGGTGACAAAACAGGTGGTAAGGGTGAGAATGATGATGAGGAAACTTGAGGAATGCATGGGGAGGAGGATCGACGTTGACGATGCTCAAGCTGGGCCATGGTTCAAGACGCATATGAGTACCCTTATCGAGAACGGACCCCCGCGCCTGGTGCGCGCGGACCGGGGCCTTCGGATCGTCAGGCTCTGGCTCCCACACGGTGGGGCCCTGCGTCTGCAGGCCGGGGAGATCAGGAGGACGGCCGTGTACCTCTCCTATGGGTGTCTTGCCCTCTGGTGCGCACGCCGACGTCAGGCCCATCAGGCCCGTTGCGCACCGCGTCTGCTCGCCCCGGGGCGACTGCAACACCTCTCCCTCATCGGTGGGGCGTCGGATATGCTCGGGTGGATGGTGGTTTGGGGGTTCCGCGGCCTCGACTGGCGGCGGCGGGTCCAAATCCGCGCCACGGTCCTGGTTCTGGGGTTGCTGACGTCCCTGTACTGATGGCCGGTGAGCACTGCGTCCTAGCAGCCTCCTGGGTGATGGGTGTGGTGGTGATGAGGGTCGTGGTGCTCGTCGATGTAGTGCTCAAAGGGTAGAGTGAAGGACCAGGCGGCTAAGGCGGCACCGGAGTCAGAACACCTCGATGGGCTTCGAGTCAAGTACAGTAAACAGAGTGGATATCAAGAGGCACAAAATCTATAGTACTTGTTCAATAGATCTGTACTACAAGCTTCGGAATGGTTTCACCTAGCACCATGTTCTAAAAGTAGTTTCACAACCTCTTTCCTTGACGCGGTCTGCAATGGAGTCCAGCCACTGTTATCCTCCGCATTTATATCTGCACCATGCTCGATCAGCACGCGTGCTATCTCAAGCTCGCCAAACACCGATGCCTGATGTAATGGCGTACTGCCAATCGTCGTCCGTGCGTTCACATCTGCGCCGTGCTCGAGCAAACACCAAGCTACTTTAGCGTCATTGGGGGGATTACCAGTCGATATAAGGTGCAACGGAGTGCAGGCGTTTGGACCCCGGGCATTGGTATCTGCATCGAGTTCGACCAATATCCGAACCAACTCGATGTCTCCATACTGAGCTGCGAAATGCAGTGGAGACCACTGGTAATTGTCCCGGGGATCCACGGATGAGCCGTGGCGATGGAGGAGGTAAGCCAGTTGGAAGTGTCTCCTTGACAATGCAGCGACGGCCGGTGTCAAACATCGTCCCGCCTTAGCGTTCACCTGCTGCGGGTATTTGACAATGAGGTGTTCAACCAGGTCTTGGAATCCACACAACGCAGCGTAATATAGAGGAGAGGATTGATGTGCCGAGGACAATGAGAAGTAGCGAAGAGGTGAGTCGTGCAGGCGGGTATCTATATTGTACAAACGGAGCCATCCAGAAAAATATGGCTTGTCCACGTCGAACAAACATTCCATTGCGTTTTGAAGGCGAAATGATACACCCTCGAACTGCGCATGGGTGACCCAGTGCTGAGCAGCATACTGATCAAGAAGAGAGGCCTTTCCGACGACACCTTGATCAACGCGATCGTCCGTCCGTAGCAAAACGCCCAAGCAAGCTTGAGCCATGATTGTGTGCGCAGTCTCGAGAACGATATGATAATGCGAAACATCCCGACTTGGAGTAGCGAGGCGGGGCGAGGTCAGAAATTCTTTGACCGAGAAATGAGAAAACTG
The DNA here is from genome assembly GCA_003316565.1 of Russula foetens. NCBI lineage: Eukaryota > Fungi > Basidiomycota > Agaricomycetes > Russulales > Russulaceae > Russula > Russula foetens. Next base: position 3,455 of record QFFA01000298.1, read on the forward strand.
CACGATCTGTGCGGGGTTGCGGTCGCCACTATCGTGAGAGACATATTGCCCCGCGTCGTCACTGTCGTTGTTGACGGTGATAATGGCAATCAAACTGGAGCATGACGACAGAAGTGCCTGTTCTTGATCCTCCCATCGCCAACTTGCGTTCAACTTCGGGATCCCATCTGGATTATCAAAGTCAACCGCAAGGACCTCCGCGAGCTCTCCAACGAAAAGTGGCCGATTCGCTACAACAAGGCATTGTAACAGACGGAGAGCGTGATCCATGTTCGGCTTCTTGATTTCTCGCAGTATTCGCTCGTATGTCTCATCCAACGACTCCGGTAATTCATCCAGTGTACGCAGGACACTTGATGGAAGGCAGTGACGTAGGGTCTCCAACTGGCAAAATACCCAACGAAACCTGCTCGACGAATTAAACAAGCATTGCGAGTGTAAAGCAATTCACTCACATTCCACCGGCTCTCTCAGAGAGTGTCTCTATCACGAGTTCCTTATCGACCGTCCTCCATCTCCTCATGATTGGTTCCGAATCCGAGTAAACTATGGACCTGACATAGTTGTCAATATCTTGTTTTTGTCCCGTCTGGTCGTGAATAGAGACCCGGTGAACGGATAAAGGTTCGAGGACATCTCGTATGTCAATCTCTGGGCGGCTTGTGACACAAATATGGAGATTTGGAAGGCGGAGCTCGACAAGTTCCTTGAGGAGCATGAGAACCCGTTGGCGAGAAGAAGGAATGCCAGAGGAGTTGGAACATTCATCGATGGCGTCGATTATTAGATATATGGGATGTCGGTCTGGGAGTGACAGCATCTCCATTAAGCACTTCGCCAAAAGCTCATCACTAGGCTGGTGCGCTCCATCATCGCGATTCTCGTATAGACGTGATAGAATATCACAACGAGGACCCGAGCGGGCAGAAAGTTGAATGAGAAGGGAACAGACTAGATCATGCCAGTGCTGTTTGTTGATATCTCGAAAGTCGAAATAGAAATAACACATCGATGCTTGCCCGGCCTCGCATATAGTTGCAATATCTTGAATGACAGAGGAACTATTAGGCCACGTCAGTAAACCATGATGGAAAGATTCAAAGATTCACGAACCAGAGAACACTCTTCCCTGATCCCGCTTCGAATATGACATCAATACCAAATAACGCCAGGAGAAGCAATGAAGGAACGTACGTTTACCATGAATCCAGAGAATTGAATCGGTGGACTTCCATTCCCTGAAAATGCTCCCCTGAAAGAACCACGCTGCTGTTCCCTCATGGTGCGCACTGCACGCAATGTTGTGATTCGTTGACGGATCTGGTGGGGAGAGCCATCTTCGGAGGTCCTGTCGTAACTGGTGTCCTGTAAGAATGGTTGAGTCTGTAAATCCAGGATCAGCACAGCAGGAGTCGACAAACGTTTCAATTGATCTACGTCGTTGGCTGCTTGTTTCAGGACGACCCGAGCCTCCCTTCCATCTAATTGATAGGGAATAAATAACAGCATCAGGTGACTGACTGAAAATGGTTTGTGCACCTTCCATGACCATGGCAACATTGTCGCCAACTGCCCTCACTCTTTCGTCAACTCCAACCACTCGTTTATCAACGCCAACAACTCTAACGTCGACGGCCTCCACTTTGGTGTCGACGCTAGCCATTCTGTCGTTGACGATAACCATGCTCTCGTCGATACCCGTCACTTTGCAGTCAACGGTAACCACTCTTTCGTTGACGCTGGCCAGCCGGTCATCGACGCCGACGACCTTATCCACGACACCTCGTACTCCCTCATCGATGGTATGCGTCACCTTCAGAACTTGTGCAGTGGCCATTCGGGCCTCCTCTTGCGTGAGCTTGTCCAGCTTCTTCAGCGAATCTTCTATGTCTGTCCTTCCGGCGACCTTCTTCAAAAATTTCTCTAAAAGTCCCTTAGTCGGTCATGATATATCAATAAAGGTATAACTCACTCGTCCTCCCCTGCTTGACCTCCTTTGTCGCAATTCCGAGAATCGAGAGTACCTCTACCATGCTGTGCACAATGATGTTTGTCATTTCCGGCGTTGGTGGTACTTCTGTGTAGATTTCGAGACGTCGGAAAAAGCATTCGATGCGTTCGAAGATGTCGACGAGCGCATCTTCGCTTGCGCGGACATCCTTTGCTGCCTAAGAAATCCTGGTGTTACGAAGGCCCGGACGAAGACACGGAACAGAAAACGCACCAAAAGGAGGACACCTACGCCAGCAAAGATAACTTTTGCCGGTGAAAATACCTGTAAAATGGACATCAGGGTGCACATCTCATACCAGTTAAAGTCCTGGGGCATACAAGGCCAACGCCCTCTCCCAGAGTCGCTGAGAAGGCATACAGGACATTGACGGTGGGGTCGAGCCACTTTGTCCACCTATCATCGCCGTTCCGTGACTGATCGAGGTCCTGAATTTGCTGTTGGAGGATGACGAGGATTGTACTGGGAGATTTGCAGGCTTGGAGCTGTGCGACGAGTGGATGGGCAAGAAGATCCTTTTTTGTACGTTTCTCGTATACTCTCAAGGCATTGTTGAAGATTAGTTGGAAGTTGGAGGATGAGCTGGAGCTCGAGAAAGTGTGAGCCATGAAGCTTGCATGAAGGTATGGGCGGTCCGTTCGTGGGTGAGGGAAAATTGTTGCGGTCACATGTTGTCTTGCCGCTTCCCGGTTTCCATGAAAGATATTGGCGCGTGCGTATTCGTATTTTGTAGGAGATACGATTTGTGTCGATATATCGACGATTATGTCTGATGCATCTGATGTTCTATCCACAGTAGGAAAATTACTTTCAACAGAACAATCATCAATATTTCAGTGGAATTATGTCCAGAGGGGTACTCAGCATGGTTTCCCACGAATAAATCCACATATTTCATTTTTGATAAGGGCTATGGTGCCATTTCCGCTAATCGGCGCGCTAACCGTGAGTGAACATGTTTATGTACAAACACCGAGCCTGGCCGCCTCGAAGACCATACTTGTCGGAGCAACACTCTTCCTCACGCCCTCGCTGAGTTGATGACTCTAACTTTGTTGGTCTGATTCCGTCGGATTCATCGTTGCCTTCTAGTATCTCTTAAATGTTCATTTCCAACCAGAGTAGCGTGAATACTACCTGGACTCATCTCATCCTTCCGCGCATGCGCATGATTCCGATTCACATTGGTACATCCTAGCTCAATTGGACAAGTCACAACGTGACCATGCCTTTTTGTTCTTGGGAAGCACGCCATCACCCATCGTGTCTCCTGTATGGTCAACCTTGAGGCGATCTTGGCCATGCAGACGTGTATACACTACACGTGGTACGTTAAAGTCATTTCGTGAGCCTCCCGCGCTCTACCCAGGGGCTGTGGCGTCGTTTCCCTGTCGGTAATGATTTTTTTTTCGATTCAGAAAGTCGTGGTCATGAGTCCAGGACTGTAGAGCTGAGTATTGAGACGGTGGATGAATGCGCTTGGTAGGACGTTACAAAACTCGTCCAATACGGTTTCGGTCGCTTTACCTCGTTTGAAATAGACTTTCCTTCTAAGGGACGACAACTATATCTTGTTTTAGATCTAAATGAATTTCAATACCACTTGTCATTGTGTCGAGAGACAGAGCAACATATGGTGTGGTTTCGTATGGACAGCCCTCAAAAGTGACCTCAACCCGATTCCCGCGAGAACCCCGTCTCCTGGCTCTCCTCCTCATACATTCCCTTCCCCTTTCCATCGCTTCTGTCATCCCTTCTACTCCGACGCATTGCCGCACGACAGCTACGCCCGTCACTATGCCCATTGTCTTCATCCCCAGTCCCAAGTGATGCAACATCAACTTCGACGCAACCTCGACTTCGATGCAACCTCCCCTTCGTTGACAGTGTTGGATTTCGTACGGCGCACGGTATACTCGAACATGTTCTGTTCCCCTGTCTGGCTTAACTCCATTACTTACTTTAGCATCTGATTATCCTTAGTCTTCGGGCTTCGTGTCTGCACCCGATCGTCCTGTGTTCCCTCGCGCGTTCGTTTCCCTTCATCCCTCTCTACGGTGCACGCACATGGAATATGAAAGAATATGGACCCCAGCCCACAAAGCAGCAGCGATGGGCTCCTTTGGATAGGATACAACTGCAGTGACGCGTACTGACGCACCGCACCTGGGAGTGAACAGATCAAATCGAATCAAACGCAAATGAAAGCTAACGCGCACCAATGGAGCGCACGCGCAGCTCAAGCGCACCGTCGGTGGGCATTTAGTGCAATACAGGCTCTGCTAGATCGCACTGTTGGTACATCTAGAGCGCAGCGCCTGCTCGACTCTCTCGTCACCGTCAGTTTTCACCAAGGATGTCTAGCTTGTCATGTTAGGACTGACTGTGGGGGTGTGTGGGGTAAAGAGGTTGAAGACAAATCCGATGGAAATCGCCTTCGAGCCTCTCTGTGCGAGCAAGGCAACTTGAAGAAGCCCGGGTTGAATTGGCTGAGACTTGGTCGCGGGCAATCGGGGGTTGAGGGGAGCTCATAATTATTCAAAATATCGGCGTGGCACGTGATAGTCGAGATGAAATAGTCTAGCCAGTGAAATCCGAGCGGCTTTACCCATTTCGCCGTTGTATCCATGTACGACGTGGATGAGTGCGTGGTGTCGAGACACCAGTCATTCCGGAAGAAAGCGAAATAAGTAGCCCATATCGAAACTATATGTTTTTATTCGACGAAACTCTCTTTGGGCCTATCCATCAGTTTGTTTTGGTTTGGACAATCGATGGTAACCCCACAGGCAGTAACACGCGATTGTCTCTCATTGCGAACGATTCCGAGTCGTCGTTATCACACTTATGTCTCTCGCTTACCCTCAGAATACTGCCTCCTCATCCTCTCAATTCCAACAAGTTTTCAATAGTGCCCTGAAAACATACGAAAAGCGCACAAAGAAGGACCTCCTTTTACACCCACTCACCGCACAGCTCCAAGCCTGTGATTCCCCCGACGCAATTCTCGCCGTCCTTCAGAAACAACTCAGCGAGCTCAATCAATCGGGATCCCGAAACTCCGATGACAGGTGGTCAAAGTGGCTCGATCCCACCGTCAATGTCCTCTTTGCCTTCTCAACGACTCTTGGGGAGGGTGTTGGTCTGGTATGCCTCTGGATATGAGCTGATCTGGGACATGCACCCTAATATGTATTTGGAAGGTCTTCTCACCCGCGAAAGTGGTCTTTGCCGGTGTCGGTGTCCTCCTTTTGGTACATATTTTTCTTTATTCCTTTGTATTGCCCATCATAACGCCTATACCGTTTAGGCTGTTAGAGATGTTCGCGCCAGCCAAGAAGCTCTTGTCGACATCATCGAGCGTATCGAAAGTTTCTTCCGGCGACTCGAAATCTACATTCAAGTGACACCGACGCCCGAAATGATGGATACGATCATTCAGATCATGGCGGAGGTCCTATCTATCCTCGGAATCGCGACGAAGGAGATTAAGCAAGGGCGGATGAGTACGTAATTCTTTCACACTTGCGCCTCTCGGCTGACTGACGACTTTCAGAAAAATATTTCAAGAAACTAGTTGGGAGAACCGAGTTGGAGGATGCGTTGAGGAGGCTAGACAAGCTGACACAGGAGGAGGCTCGGATGGCCTCTGCAGAGGGTTTGAAAGCCACGCATGCTGTCGACAAAAGGGTGCGGGAAGTCGCGGAACAGTTGATTGGCGTTGACGACAGAGTCGTCGGTGTCGACAACAGACTGAGGAACGTCGGCGATTTGGTGGATAGCGTCAATGAGAGAGTAAGGGCGGTCGACGACAAGGTCACCGGGGTCATTGATGGTGCGCAAATTACCCTCAGTCGATCAGTGGATAAACTCTTAGCGATGACGCAACTAGATGGACAGGATGCGAAGGCAGCCTTGCAACAAACCGCCGATGACGTAGTCCAAGTGAAACGTTCGGCATTTCCTAGTCTCATCGGTTTTGAGCCTTACGGATCGTTGTAGAAAACCAGTTGTGGGAGAGTCTTCACAGATGGCTCTCCCCACCAGACCCGTCCACCAATCATAACATTGCATGTCGTACTCACCACAAGAGATCCGCCACCTGGTTCTTTCAAGGAAGCATCTTCGAGGAATGGAAGACGACGGGATCGTTTCTTTGGATTCACGGCAAACGTATGTCCCGTGTCCAATTCCAGCCGAATACCACTTTGACGGTATCTTGTCTTCGCAGCTGGCTCTGGCAAGAGCGTCCTCTGGTTCGCAGATCATTGGTTATCTCTGCGGAAATTTGCTGATGCCATCGATCAGTTCATCGATCATTCAAGATATCGAAGCTATGTGCGAGACCGGAAATGCTTCAATCATCTACTTTTATTTTGACTTCCGGGACGCCACCAAACAAGACTTGGACGACCTAGTCCGCTCCCTTCTCGCACAACTCTTCACTCGCTCAGAACCTCATTACGACATCCTAGCGCACCTTTATAAGTCTCATAAAAATGGCACGAAACAGCCCAGCGACGATACCTTGACGCGATGTCTGAAACAGATGCTCTCCGTTCCACATCAACATCCGATCTACCTCATCATAGACGCTCTTGATGAATGTTCCGACAGCTCTGGTATCCCATCCCCTCGCGAGAGGGTCCTTCTGCTTGTGAAGGATCTCGTTGAACTTAGCATTCCAAATCTTCATATCTGTGTCACAAGCCGCCCAGAGATCGGCATACGAGACGTCCTCCACTCTCTCACACCCTACCCGGTGTCCCTTCATGACCAAAGCGGACAAAAGAAGGATATCGCTGACTATGTTAGGTCCGTGGTTTACTCGGATTCGGAACCAATCATGAAGAGATGGAGAACGGAGGATAAGGATCGCGTCATCATGACCCTCGCCGAAAGGGCCGATGGGATGTAAGTGAATCCTTCCACGCTAGTATCGCATATTCAGTTAGCAAACAGGTTTCGTTGGGTGTATTGCCAATTGGAAACCCTGCGACACTGTCTTCCATCAAGTGTTCGGCGCACCCTCGATGAATTGCCGGAATCTTTGGATGCGACGTACGAGCGTGTATTGCGAGAAATCAAGAAGCCGAACAGGGACCATGCCCAACGTCTGTTACAATGTCTCGTTGTTGCTGTCCGACCACTTCGCGTGGAGGAGCTTGCGGAAGTCCTCGCAGTCGACTTTAACGATGCCGAAGGGATGGCAAAGTTGAATTCAAGTTGGCGATGGGAGGATCAAGAACAGGCGCTTCTTTCGTCGTGCTCTAGTCTGATTTCCATCGTTGATGATGGCGATGGTGACGGCGACAGCGACGATGACAACCACCGCGATCGTAACTCACGGACTGTACAGTTCTCACATTTCTCGGTCAAAGAGTTCCTGACGTCGCCCCGCCTCGCTACCCCAAATCGAGATGTCTCGTATTATCACATCGATCTCGAGCCCGCGCATTCTATAATGGCTCAAGCATGCTTGGGCATTTTGCTGCAGTCGGATGCTCGCTCTGAGCATACTGGTGCGGGGATCAAGTCTCCTCTTGCCAGGTATGCTGCGGAATACTGGGTCACGCATGCTCAGTTCAAGAATGTCTCGTCGAATCTACGACAGGCGATGGAAAGTCTCTTTGACCAGGACAAACCGTATTTTGCCGCTTGGCGCGAATTATACGACGTGGATATCGATGCCCACTCCTCTGCGTTTTTCCAGTTCACGCCCATGCCACATCCAAAGTCACTCGCAGGCCCCTTATACTATGCAACGCTATGTGGATTCGAAGATATTATCGAGCATCTCATTGTCAAGGATCCACGGCAGGTCAATGCTAATGGTGGTTACTATGTCACGCCATTTGTGGCAGCCCTGTCAAGGAGACATTTTGGACTGGCACAGCTACTTCATCGCAACGGCTCATCCGTAGATCCACGGGGCCGAGCGGGAATTACTCCTTTGATTTCCGCTGCTAACCGCGGAAACCTCGAGATCGAGATGATCCAGGTACTACTCGAGTACAAGGCAGATATCAACGCACGCGATGATGCTGGTACGACTCCGGTAATGGAGGCAGTGCTTTATGACCAACATGAAGCAGTTCGATTATTACTTGAGTACGGTGCAGATCCCAATATTCCACTGCATGATGGTGAAACCCCATTACACCGTGCATTGTATTACGGCAACTCCGCGGTAGTGCGACTGCTGCTTGACCACGGTGCGGATGTACATGCGGTGGACGAATTGGGTAGGACCGCATTTGAATTAGCTATAGCAAACGAGGATGACGAGATTGTGACATTGTTGATAGCAGGTGGTACTCTGGCAGATCACTCATCTTAACGTCGACAGTCCCGTATGTCTCAGCTAGTACGCCTTCAATTTCGAAATATAACTTTGTTTCGTGGTTCTATGTTAGTCGATATACCGGGTTTTCCCACCCCTGAGGCTCGAGGTACTAGTTTACAATCAGGTTTTCCCCATCCCCCACACGTTCTACCCAAGACCATATTTTGTAATCTCGTCTTTTTCCATCCCACACTTAGATCTTTTGAGAAGGCGCTACTCTTTGAGGTGAATTTGATCGAATAATTTTTCGAACCATTGAAATACTCTTGCATTCTTTGCAACTTCTTAAGCAAGTCGAGCCGCGATCCGCGCGCGCCCTCATATGTCCTTTGGATTTTTGACCCTAAATTTGCGGTCGAAAATCCAGCCGACTGACTCCAGAGCATTGATAGATAAGTGCACCGAGCGCGATCACATCCGGGTGTGATTTCGAAATCAAGATCAAGAGAAGATAATATATAATATGATATTCTCAACGGCGAACACGTGCCAAAGTTGACTACCGGACCGGCGGAGCCGTGGTCCCAAGTGCCACCTTTCCCACCTCCCAATGTCAAGCCTGAGGCGAGCTCAACTTCGCTCACCACCTCGTCAGACGTTGTCACCAAGTCCCCGAACGTCGACCTGCCCGCTCGCTTTTGAGAGACCCCGGTAGACTAAAGTACCAGTAACACAGGTCCGACTTTTGGCTATCTAACCCTAACCCTATTTCATCGGTGTTACATAAATGCACATTCAAAAGCAAAAGAGAACCCCTGATTAAAAAATTGTTTATTTTCTCAAGAAAATAGCACACATTCGGTGTTTTCCGTGTGGGAATTATTCCAAGTAAGGGGAGTAATATAATCTTTGCGATGTCTACGAGTGTTCCGGACCCCAACCTCACGCCGAAAAAAGTGGCCCCATCGGTGGACGGACCTTACCCGGCACCCGACCCTCCTTCCATAAAAGGTATAAGCAGGGGTGAACCGGACTCCAACCCTCCGTGGCATTTTCGGGGGTCCTTGTCTACGTATCCGTCCACCCATTAATATTGCCATTGAAATATTGAACAATGAATACCCTTAACCCATCGAGCATCATCTCACGAACCCAATTACGCCCTCTCATCCCCTCTTGCACCCATGTCTCGAACTCCCTCGGCCACATCCTCATCCTCCAACTTCCAACTGGTTTTCAAAAATGCCTTGAAGGAATATGAAAAACGTACAAAAAAGGATCTTCTTTCGCATCCCCTTGCCGTACAGCTCCGAGCCTGCGACTCGCCCAGTGCCATTCTCTCTATCCTCCAACATCAAGTGCAGGAGTTCGATCAGTCTCGGAGTGCAGATGAAAAGTGGACAAAGTGGCTCGATCCCACCGTCAATGTCCTTTATGCCTTCTCGGGGACAGTTGGAGGCGGTGTAGGCCTGGTATGATTCGAGGACGCGATGATGGCATGAGATGTACTCTCATATTTTCTTGACAGGTATTTCCTCCTGCGAGCGTAATCTTTGCCGGTGTTGGTGTCCTTCTTTCAGTGCGCTTTCCATTCTCATACCTCTGTCCGGATCATTTTAACGCCCGCATATCTCAGACAGCCAAGGATGTTCGCGCAAGCAAAGATACGCTTGTCGACATCTTCGAACGCATCGAACTCTTCTTCAGACGTCTCGAAATCTACACAGAGGTGCCACCGACTCCGGAAATGACGGATATCATTATGAAAATCATGGTAGAGGTATTATCGATTCTTGGGATTGCCACGAAGGAGATTAAACAGGGAAGAACGCGTAAGCAACTTCTTTACAAATATCTCCATGTTGACTGAAGGGTGTTCAGAAAAATACATGAAGAGGCTCTTGGGAATGACAAACGTTGAAGACTCGCTGAAAAGGCTAGACAAACTGACTCAAGAAGAGGCACGAATGGCTACAGCTCAAGTTCTGAAGATGACACATACCATTGATGAGGGAGTGCGAGGTGTCGCGGACAAGGTGGTTGGCATCGATGATCGAGTGGCCAGCGTCAATGGACGAATAGCTGGCGTTGATCGCAGAGTGGAGGATGTTAACAGTAAGGTGGCCTGCGTCGACAACAAATTGGAGGCCGTCAGCGATAGAGTGGCGAGCGTTGATGACCGAGTGGCGGACGTTGGAGACAAAGTGAGGACAGTTGATAACAGGATGACTGTGGTAATCGAAGGTGCGCAAATTGTTTTCGGTTATCCATCAAATGTGTTATTCAATCCTTATTTACTAGATGGAAAAGAAGCAAGGGTCGTCATGCAGCAGGCAGCCAATGACGAAGATCAAATGAAGCGTTGGTCTCCTCCTAACAACATTGATTTTATGTGTGCGGCTCAACTATTCTTACAGGGAACCAATTACGACAGGACCTTCGAAGATGGCTTTCCCCATCGGATCCCTCGACGAATCACAACATTGCGTGTAGTGCCCACCATGAGGGAACGGCCGTGTGGTTTTTTCAGGGTCGTATTTTCGGAGAATGGAAAACCACTGACTCACTTCTCTGGGTTCATGGTAAACGTATGTTCTCCACCGTTTCTCCCAATGGTACCATCTGATGGAATTCGCATCCAAAGCCGGATCCGGGAAGAGCGTGTTCTGGTTTGTGGACCCTCGACTATCTCTGTTGGAGTTTACTGATGTCGTCTGCTAGCTCTTCAATCATTGAAGATATTGCGATTTCGTGCAAGACTGGACAAGCGTCAATGTGCTATTTCTATTTCGATTTTCGGGACATTTACAAACAACACTGGCACGATCTTGTCCGTTCCCTTCTCACCCAGCTCTCTAATCGCTCTGGCCCATGTCGCGACATTCTGTCACGTCTTTATGAGGAGCACGAGAATGGCGCGCAACAGCCTAGCGATGGCTCCTTGGAGCAGAGTCTAAAAGAGATGCTCACCCTTCATGAACATCCAATTTATCTGCTGATCGACGCCCTTGATGAATGCTCCAACACCTCTGGTATCCCTTCTTCTCGCGAACGGGTCCTCCTACTCCTCAAGGATCTCGTCGAGCTTCGTCTTCCGAATCTTCACATCTGTGTCACAAGCCGCCCAGAGATCGACATACGAGATGTCCTTGAGCCTCTGACCACTCGTAGAGTGTCTCTTCATGACCAGAGTGGACAAAAGCAAGATATCGTGGACTACGTTCGGTCTATTGTTTATTCAAAGGCGGAACCGATCATGAGCAGATGGAGGAAAGAGGACAAGGAAGTTGTGATCGCGACGCTCTCTGAGAGGGCAGATGGCATGTAAGTAAATAACTTCGGCCCGCAACACTTGTCCAATTTGTTACGCAGGTTTCGTTGGGTATTTTGCCAGCTAGAAACCCTACGGCACTGCTTTCCATCAAGTGTCCGGCGGACGCTGGATACATTACCAGAGTCATTGGACGAGACGTACGAGCGTGTACTGCGAGAAATCAAAAAGCCAAATAGGGACCACGCCCTCCGTTTGTTGCAATGCCTTGTTGTCGCCACTCGGCCACTTCGCGTCGAGGAGCTTGCGGAGGTCCTGGCGGTTGACTTCGATGTTGAAGATGGGATTCCGAAGTTGGACACCAGTTGGCGATGGGAGGATCAAGAACAGGCGCTTCTTTCGTCATGCTCTAGTCTGGTTTCCATCGTTGGCAACAGCGACGTCGACGACAACCACCGCGATCGTGATTCACGGGATGTACAGTTCTCCCATTTCTCGGTCAAAGAGTTCCTGACGTCGCCCCGCCTCGCTACCCCAAATCGAGATGTCTCGTATTATCACATCGATCTCGAGCCCGCGCATTCTATAATGGCCCAAGCATGCTTGGGCATTTTACTGCAGTCGGATGCTCGCTTTGAGCATACTGGCGCGGGGATCAAGTCTCCTCTTGCCAGGTATGCTGCGGAATATTGGGTCACTCATGCTCAGTTCAAGAATGTGTCGTCGAACCTACGACAGGCGCTGGAAAGTTTCTTTGACCAGGACAAACCGTATTTTGCCGCTTGGCTCGAATTATACGACATGGATATCGATGTCTCCTCCTCTGCATTTTTCCAGTTCACACCCATGCTATATCCAATAACACGCGCAGGTCCCCTATACTATGCAGCGCTGTGTGGATTCCAAGATATCGTCGAATACCTCGTTGTCAAGGATCCACGGCAGGTGAATGCTAGTGGCGGTTACTACGTGACACCAGCTATGGCTGCACTGTCGAGAAAACACTTTCAACTGGCACAGCTTCTCCATCGCCATGGCTCTTCTGTGGAGCCCAGGGGCCATTTCAAGAGAACGCCACTGCATTCTGCTGCATTCTACGGAGATCTCGAGATGATTCAGGTATTACTCGAGTACAAGGGAGACATTAACGCACGGAATTCCATCGGTGGCACACCACTATATGAGGCAGCGTGTCAAGGTCAACATGAAGCGGCTCGATTACTGCTCGAGCAAGGTGCAAATCCTAATATACACTCGTATGGAGAAACCCTATTGAGCCGTGCATCGACGGACGGCGACCGCAAGGTAGTGCGTCTACTGCTTGATCATGGCGTGGATGTAGATGCGGTGGACGGATCAGGCAAGACTGCATTCCAACTTGCTTTGGAAAACGGGCATGCTGAGATTGTGGCATTGTTTTCGGCACGTAATACAGACGGCTCATCTTAATGTCGATGGTCCCGTACGCCTCAACTACGCATATAACTTTATTTCGTAGTTCTATGTAATAAGCCGATATAGACTGGGGTATTTGAAGCTCCTGGAGCTCGAGGTACTGTAAACCAGTGGTTTTCACTCGGATTTTCCCCACATGTTCTACTCAAGGCCATATTTTGTGCCCCTCACCCCTCGTCTTCTTTCATCCTCCACTTATGTCTTTTGAGATGTCGTTATTCTTTGTGATGGGTCGGTCGAATAATTTGGTGAGCTATCGAAATACTCTGGTGCATTCTTTGCGGCCTTTAAGACAGGAGATCCGCAATCCGCGTCCTCATAGGTGCTCAGGCCGCCTCGACCTTCGTCTCGCCTCGCCTCACGTCATGTTGGAAGGGGCGGCGGTGTGCGCATCTGGAACCGTCGAACTGAAATCCTCGGCGTGATCCTTCGGATCTTTGACCTTATATTGACCGTCGAAACTCGAGTCAACCAGAACCTACTGTTGGACTCGACCCCAGAACATTGATAGATATTTGCACCGAGCGCGATCACGTCCGAGTCTGATTTCGAACCAAGATGATGTTGCGAATTAGATTGGATGGCTCACCCGCTCAACATCGTAACGTAATGCCTGCCGGACACTCCGAAAATGCCAAGTTGATGGCCGAGCCACGCCGAATTAATGGTCTCTGTCTCCTCACTCACGGCCTGGGCGATGCCACTTCTTCTGGAACGCACGCGTAAGGTACGACGATCCAATGCTTTCGACAGAGTCCAAAACACTACTTTGCATCGGGAAAACCCTCCGGCGATAATTTGATTAATTTTGTGATAATTTTGTGAAATTATGGATAAAAT
>QFFA01000302.1:0-13759 GCA_003316565.1 Russula foetens
CATGACTCATTCTGCTGCGCAATGGCGTGATTGCTGCGCAGATGAGTAAGGCTGCTGCGCAAAGCTGTACGCTGAGTAAGACCCTTCTGATTGGGTCGGGATTCTCGGGGTTGACTTGGTCATTCCGATGGTCTTCCAGACGTCGGTTACAGGGCGGACTGCTTTCCCGAAGCGGGCCGTTCGCACCATCCGGACCGCTTGTCCGCTAGGAGCGCGTGACTGGACTTGGGCACGTGACACATCACGTGACCTTGAAAGTACGGAGAGGTCACGTGACTGGTCACGGGGTTGGGTCACATGAGGTTTCCCACAATCACGTGACCCCGGGTTTATCTTCAACGCTTGACTGTAGCTTCGCTTTAGGGGTGGGACTTGTGGACTTAGAGGTATCGCTAGCGATCCCCTCTTTAGCTTGGGTGTCACGGGGGGCGAGTGCGTAACGGGTGCTTGTGCGTGTGCTTGTGTAGTAGTCACGATCGCGGCCGAAGGCCGCGGTCGCGACACGCATCACGTGATCTCGAAAGTGCGGAGGGGTCATGTGACCGATCTCGTGACGTAGTCACGTGAGGTTTCCCAGGATCACGTGACCCTGGGTTCGACTTCAATGCTTGACTATAGCTTGGCTTTAGGGGCGGGACTTGTGGACTTAGAGGTATCACTAGCGATCCCCTCTTTATCTTGAGTGTTACAGGAGGTGGGTGTGTCACAGGTACTTGCATACGTGCTTGTGCGGTAGTCACGATCGTGGCCGAAGGCCGCGGTCACGATAGTATCCCCTCTTTAGGCTTCCCTTGCGCCTGCAAGGCTTGAGTTCGTACTAGTCGTGTTTTGAAATCTTGTAACAACTCTTGGGCATGTGTTAGTTCTTTGGCAGGAAGCCAAGAGTTCTTGGAGTCGGGGTAGCCTTTCTACTTGACCAGGTATTGTGTGCTTTTCTTATTTCGTGTAGGCCGTGCTGCAAGTATTTTTTCTATCTCATAGTGTCCTTCTTCACCGCTAACAATTTCTGGCGGTGGTCGTGTAAAGTTAGGACCATGTGCTGCAGTTTCAACATATGGCTTCAGGAGGGAGTTGTGGAATACGGGGTGTATCTTCATTGTCAGAGGTAGTTCTAGTTTGCAGTTAGTCGCCATGGCCCATAGGACTTTAAAGGGGCCGTAACATTGTGGTGCGAGTTTGGCTTTTGGATGTGTAGTTTGGAGATTCGTGGCTTCGAGTAAAACGAGGTTGTCCTTGTGGAATGTGTATGATGGTTCAGGGGGCTTTCCCTTGTGCATTTCATTAGCTGCAAGTATTAGAGCCGCGGTGACTTCTTGGCGTATTTGCTCTAGGTACTGTATGCGTTTATCAACGCTTTGTAGTCTGGTCTGCAAGTATAATGGTGGTTTAAAAGTGGGTTGGAACCCATACCAGACTTCGAAGGGTGATTTATGGGTGCTGCGGTGTGGATGAGCATTGTGCACGAATTCAATGATGGGGAGTAAGTCTGCCCAATTATCCTGCTGAAAGTTTCCACATATGCGAAGGTATTGCTCAATTTCCTGGTTAACTCGTTCGGATTCTCCATCTGTCTGTGGGTGGAATGCTGTCGAGAGTCTTTGTTCAATTCCTAGTTTTCGCCATAGTTCGCGTGTTACTTGTGCTGCAAATTGAGGACCTCTGTCTGAGATGATTGCTAGTGGGAAGCCCGTACGTTTCCATACATTGTCGATGAGGAGTTGGCTTGTTTGTTCTGCGGTGATTGTCTTGTGACAAGGCAATAGAATTATTGCTTTGCTATGACAGTCTACTACCATGAGGATGCTGTCGTATCCTTTTGAAGTGGGGAGGTCTGTAATGAAGTCCATAGTGATGGTTTCCCAAACTCCTGTTGGGATTTCATTTGGTTTGAGTGGTATTTTGACTGGGGGACGTATTTTCATTGCTTGGCAGGTGGCACATCCTTTGACAAAGTTCTTTACATACTCTGTGATTCCTGGCCACCAGTATTCTCTTGTAATTAGTTCAATGGTCTTCCATTCTCCGGGGTGTCCTAGTAGGTCATTGTGAAAGGTTTGTACAACTTTGCGTTTAAGGTCGCCATTATTAGGGACGTAGACGAGTCCCTTATTCAAAATAAGGCCTTCTTCGTAGTTCCAATCTTGTAGTCCTTTTGTTATGCTTCGTGGGCCACTAACGAGGATTCCTTTGAGCAATTGGCCAGTAAGGCGATCCGTTTTAATTGCTTCTTGGATCGCTGTCTTTAGTTCTGTATTAATCGTAATAGGAATTGCTGTGGTATGCAAGGCTTGAATTCGAAATTTATCCGGGGTAAGCAAGATTTTTTCTGCATTATCGGATGCTATCCCCTCTTTATAGTCTGGCTGCCGTGACAGAGCATCAGCTTTGTTTGTTTTCCCTGGCTTCGGGATGATTTTGTAGTTAAAGTCGCTGAGGAAGAGCGACCATCGGGCTTGGCAGCGTGTTAAAGTCTGCTTGGTTGTGAAATACTTGAGGTTCGCGTGGTCTGAAAAAATCTTCGTTTTGTGAGGGCTACCCTGTAGGTAGTGGCGGAAGTGTTTTAGCGCATGAATAATTGCTAGTAATTCTTTATCGTGGATTTCATAGTTTCGCTTGGCTGGCTGTAGCGATTTCGAGTAGTAGGCAACTGGATGTGAACGGCCTAGTGCATCGTTTTGTTCGAGTATTGCTCCCGTGGCATAATCACTTGTGTCTGTAATAAGAGTGAAAGGGTGATCATAATCGGGGAGTGCGAGGACTGGGGAAGTGGTCAAAATGTGTTGTAACGCAATAAAAGCTTGTTTGCAAGAGGATGTCCAATTCCAAGGCATTGTCTTCTTGGTTAAATCGAATAATGGACGTGCTAGAGTTGAATAATCTTGTACAAAGCGGCGGTAAAAGTTGCAAAAGCCGAGGAATTTCTGTATGTCTTTAACTGTCCTAGGGCGTGGCCAATCTGCAATGACTTTTAACTTGACCGGGTCCATGCGTAGTTCTCCTTCAGAGATGATAAGTCCCAGGTGTTCAACCGATCGTTGGTTAAAGGAGCATTTTGAGGGTTGTAGGTAGAGGTCAAGTTCTTGAAGGCATTTGAGAACACGATGCGTCCACATCTTTAGTTCATTCAAAGTGGATGCAAAGATCATAATATCGTCGAGATAGACAATAACATGTCCCAATGCAATAAGGTCGGCTAGCCATGTATCCATAAATGTCTGAAAGGTTGCTGGGGCATTGCAGAGTCCAAAGGTCATTACCTTTGACTTGTAGAGACCGAGAGGGGTCTTAAAGGTGGTTTTCCATTCATCGCCTTCTCGTATTCATATGTTATTATATCCCCATCGAACATCCAGCTTGGTAAAGTACCGCACACCCAGTAGCTGATCGACAAGCTCTGGAATAAGAGGGATAGGTGCCGCGTTTTTCTTAGTGATTTCATTGAGAGGGTGGTAGTCTTGTACCGGTCGTAGTTTGCCATCCTTCTTGTCTATAAAGAAGAAGGGGCATGCAAAAGGGGATTCGGATCTTTGTAGAGTTCCATTCTTTATGTCGCGATCGCAGCCTTCGGCCGCGTTCGTGACCTCCACACACAACCCTGGAACACACGCCCTTAAGAGGGGATCGAGAATGATGCCCCTAAGTCCGCCTGATCCGCCCCTAAAGCCAAGTTATAGCCAAGCGACCAAGTTGCACTTAGGGTCATGTGACCCTGGGAAAGTATCACCTGACTGGTCACGTAACCTCTCCCCACTTTCCAGGTCACATGACCTATCACATGACCCAGACCAATCACGTGATCAGAGAGCACGTGATCAGAGAGCACGTGATCAGAGAGCATGTGATCCCACCCACTTTGGACGAGTTACTAAGCCATTGACCAATACCTGGAAGGTCATCAAGATTACCAAGCCAAAGGATGCTTACCAAGACAAAGGGAATCCCCGATCGGATCTTGGGATTTCCCAGGGGATTCCCCATAGCCTCTCCAGAGTACGTCCCATATCGGGAACCTCAGCAGATCTTGGATTTCCCCAAATCCCCGATAAGATCTGATAGCCTCTCCATAGACTCTCCTGACTGTGTACCATATATAGATAGATTATACCTGTCACCTGCACTGGTGCTGGCCCTAAAGGCTGCGCACAGACCACCCTGTATTAGTATATAAGATCTGTGAAATGTAGCGAATAGTCCCCAGACTATTCTCTTGTCTACCCCCCACAGTTCACTCTGGAGCCTCACCTCCACTTAGCCATCTCACTTGCCCTCTGCTATTGTTCCCTCCTGTGCCTCTATTACAGTCACCTCCAACTTCAAGCCCTTGTCGCCGCTCACCTCACTACTTTGTAAAAGTAGTAAGTTTGCGACATTAGAATAGTCTCCTAATATTGGAGCTGACTGTTTAACGACCACAAGTGTCCCCTCCTACTCTCTCCAACCCCGACGTCCCTTTTGATTGGATTGCCCCCTACTTTCTCAACGACAGCAACCCTCTCCCCGACAACGCGTGGGACGCCCTCAACAGCATCTACAATTATAATATCGCGGCTGCCAACCTTGCTATCCAGCAAGCCTTTGTGCTCTCGCCCGTCGTCTCTCCAGTCGCCGGACCATCCTCGTTCCCTTCCGCGTATATCTCACCGCCCCTCTCCGCCATTGGAGGACCCTCTGGGCTTAAAGTAGCCTACGATGCTGATGAGTCGTCCTTGTCTTCCCCGTGGTCCTCTCCCCGTCCAGCACCAGCTCCGTCCCGTTATCCCACTCCGTCGCCGGCCACTTTTCTTGATATCCTTGCCACTGTTGCTGCAGAGCAACCTTACGCTGTCGCCTCCGCACCCTCCTTGGAAGACCCGAGCCCAGTTGTCCCGTCATCGCCCATCCTCCAGTACCCACCTATCGTTGCCGACGAAGAAGTCCCGGAGCTCTCACTCCCCTCGCCAGTTGTCCAAGCCACCGTTGCCACCGTTCCATCACCTGCTCCTTCCCGTGTCGCTTCTCCTGACTACATCGTCCGTAGTCCCTCGCCCATCGACGCTGCTGCCCCCATACTTCCGCTTCCCAACTTCGACCTCTTCCCTCAACTTTTCGCGCCGCCTCCGTGCCTTGCTGAGGTCAATCGGCACCCATATCTTTACTCGGTCCTCTACGAACGAGGAGAACAAATCTGGTGCCCACAAGCTGAGTTCCTCGACGAAAATCCCCTTGGACAAATCCCTCGGATCTCAGACTTAACTAACCAGTGCCCGCATTTTGTCACCCGTTTCTGTTCCCTAGTTTACCACGACGTCCGTATTAGTGCCGTGGACATTCTTCCGGCCGTTACCCTTTGTGCTAAAGTCAGAGTTTACCCTTCCTCCCTTTTCTTCCCTTTGGGTTATCTCAAAACTTCTTTCGTGGATTCCCTCAAGTTTCTTTTTGGACAATTTCCCCCTTCTTGGTTCCAATATTTTGAAGGAGTTCTCGTACCCCTTCTTTGCTACGACTTTCTTGACGGTCGTGTGGTTACTGTAGCCGGCCACCTTCACTTTACCCCACTTGGGCTTTTTGTTATCAACCGGCAAACATGTATTGAAGATGCCCTTCATACTAAACCAGAACTTTTTTGCTTCACTTGTTCTACTTGTATGCCGGTTAACCCCCTTCTTCATATTTCACCGCCTCCCGCAGAATTACCCTTGTAATTAACTAGTAAGTTGTTATAAGGGTTTCCAAGTTCAATAAAGAAGGGTTTTAACTTTTACAAGTGCCCCAAAGCCTCATCTCACAACTCGAAGAAAGGCTTCTACGCCTTAATATAGTCCATCTAGCGGACTTAAGAGAACAAGTCCAGCTTACCTACTGGAGTGAAATCCACTTCGTCACTCAAGCCCTCCTCAACTTTCTTCCCTTTGGCTACACTCTCGGACCCACTAAGTTCTATGAGTATGTGGACTACCAGCTCCCCGTACTAATCAATCGCTGCCAGCAAACACGTGCCTATTGGGAAATCCACCCTACACGCATCCTTGACCAAACTATCGTCTCGGAACTCACCCTTTCCTACAATGAAACGTTCTTTTGGCATTATTACATCCCCGCCAAAACCCAGGAAATCACTCAGGCCATACTCCAAGGGAATAGAGTTAGATTTCTATCCCGCTTTCACCTGTCGGAAACCGAAATCCGTATCGAGTTTCAGGAAGTTAGGATCCAAATCACAGACCAAGGAACCCGCCTCGTCGGAGCACTTGGAAAGGAATACATCCACCAGTGGGAAGAAACCGGTTGGCACGTCACCAACATCAATACAGAACTAACATTAGTAAACCCCACTGAGTTCTTCTACCCCATTGCTCTACCCAACAGCCAGGGACGCGAACCCGAATACCAAAGAAGACTTGGTATTATCCTCACACAACCCGATCACCTCGGAGTCGACAACAATTACTGGAACTCAGTCGACACTACAGAAGTCGCCAGTGACTTACCAGGATCCACATGCACCAACACCCCGGATACTGACGAATTCCGCATAGCCCGCGCACTCACTCCTCCTTACACTCCACCGCCAGCCGACTATTGTTGGTGTGGCATAGACGTTTGTTATTGTGACCTCCATAGACCAGAAACTCCTCCCACACCTCCATATATAGAACTTTGGAGCCCACGTAATTGTCCGGTACCTATTTCAGGACTACATTACAACAGAATAGGATAAACTGGATTACCCCATTTTAGTCCTGGTGATAATCCTATACATCCTCCTCTTCATTATCGGAAGCAGACTTCATTTCCTAGAAGAAGCCGTACTTAGGCTAACACGCATAGACATTGAAAGACGAGCAAATCAATTACACTTGGACCTTGAAGCCCTAGCAAACTGGCGACCTCCTCCAACAGAGCTACACGCAGAGGAAGATGTTCCAACAGAAACCCCGAACAGGAACAATCAGCTCCCGCCGTACCCACCGTAGATTGCAGGAATAATCCATTCCTACTCAGACACCCCGCAAACCAGAACCCTTCGCCACCGGTCACATCCCGGATTCCACAAATCCAGTTACCATTTACAGAACCTGACGACGAGTTCGTCTACCCGTCCTTGAACAATCCACCTCCAGTGCCTCTGGTACCTGCAGTAATACCAGCGCCATCTCCACTTTTGAATACCTATAGCTGGTCCAGTTCGGAAGCACCGGAACTCCAGAACCGCGGTTCCCAAGTGTCCCTTCCGGAACAAACCTACCTTGCATTACAGATCCCAACTCGTACCAAAGCCGAAAGCCGGGCTTTCCTAAACCACTGCAATTTCCTACTTGGACGTCACCCACGAGTAGAGATAAACCACCGACTTAGTGAACTCTTACAAATCTGCCCCACACCAGGAATATTCTCAGGACTCGTCTGGAAGTACAAAGTTGTAATCACCACAGACGATGTACGGGAAGAGTATCGCATCGTTGTACGAGACCTCTACAATCCAAACCACGTTCTACTATGGGCCGCCTACTCAGTTCGTTTTAACTGGGATAACACCGGCTACCGTCTCACTTATATATGAGCGACGATTGGGAAGATCTTAAAGCAGATTACCCAACTCAAATTCAACCTACTCCCAAAGACCATGCCTACGTCTACGCTTGCTTTAAAGACTGGTTCATTACCTTATACGAAACAGAACGGATCATCTTTGCCTGGTGGAACGACCAAGTCATCTACGGTCAACCAGGAAAACTTTGGAGATCCAACTACACCAACAAACTCATCGAAGGGAAAGAATTCCTCCTTTCCTACCCACACTTTGAACAACTCAGCGAACTTAATCCCCATAAAGGAACTGCCCTCTTCGACGGAAAGGCAGTCAAGTGGGCCAAAGGAGGTTACTGGAAATACCTCAACAATTGGGCAGTCGATTTTACAAAGTCAAAACATCCATCAGCAAATTACACCCCAGAACCCGACTCAGACGAAGACGGTGATACTGCCAAAGTTACAGCATTACTGGAAAAGGCTGAGTCAACGATCGTGGGAGCCACAGAACAACTACAAGAACTTCGAGAACCTAGCCACGCCAATTCCCCAGCACCCAGCCGAGAAGCAAGTCCGTTTCCTACTCGAACCAAATCTCCTACCCAGGAAATTACCCAGACAGCCACACCACCGGCATCTAAGGCGAAGGGAAAACAACCAGTCACAAGTGGAACAAGAGCTACTTCATCTTCGGTTCCTCAGGCCACGGCCACTAGTTCCTCTATATACGTACCACATACGACATCTGCATTCGCTAGTTCTTCGCGAACACCAGCGCCCAGTCAACCACCGGTCAGACCACCTACACCGGTCTTCATACCAGCACCACAACCGCCAGGTGGAAATCTACCAGTACCACCACCACAACAGCCGATAACAACACAACAGGCTGCACCACGTCCCATTGGGACTCCCCCAGAACCCTTCGATGGGTCAGCATCAAAGGCACAATCCTTTTGGCATGCCCTAGACAATTATTATGCCCTAAACGAGGACATCTTCACCACTGTTGCCAAAAAGGTAGCATCAGCCCTTGGCTACTTTAAGATTGGGACACGCGCCGGAGATTGGGCTACCAAATGCATGGAAGCAGCCCTACAAGTGAACCCTCGAGATTGGGGAACTTGGGCCCAACTTAAAGACGATTTCAAGGCCCAGTTCATTCCTCCACAGCTCAAGGTGGAGGCTATTAGTAAAATGCATGGAACCTCAATGGGAAACCGACCCTTTAACAACTGGTATCAAGAATGGAGCACGCATGCAGCAAATGCGGACGTGGACGAAGAATCCAAAATGTACGCATTCAGGAAGAACCTGAACACGGGATTAAATGCGAAGCTCCTCAATGTCACTCCTCAGCCCGACACTCTTGCTGCCCTAGTAACCAAAGTTCACGAAATCGACAGAAATTGGCAAGTCTTCAGAGGAGGACAACAGCGCCCTTTCAGGGGCTCATTCTCTCGGTGGGGCCGAGGCACATCAATCCAAGAACTATCTATTGGTCCTGACGGAACCACCATCGACATTGCGGCAAATAATACCCGAGGCCGTAGCCGCGGACGCGGTTCTAACCGCAGAGGACGCGGACGCCTCACTCCTGAAGAACACACTCGCCGCATCAAAGAAGGCTTATGCCTCTACTGTTCGAAGCCTGGACATAGGGCTGCCGCTTGTCCAGAAGCACCTAAATACGACTTCAATGCACCGGTCTGTCAGCTAGAGACCACCAATGAAAATCAAGTACCCCAAGAAGACCTGGTAGATTCCATGAATAATCTCCAGGTCAACCTCATGCAAACCTCTGACATCATCGACATGGACGTTGATACTGTACAAACTCCTTTTTGAAGCCCTCTCCTGTTGCATCGTCAGTGAGAGATGTACCAAGTCCCTTTACTTGTAACATTAACACTGTCGCTTTGGGTCAGACGGTGTCCATTGTAAATGTAAACACGATTCGGAATACATGCGTACCTTCTATTCGCATCCCAGTCCGAATTGTGTCTAAGGGAAAACAAATCGATGCTCGAGCTCTCCTCGACAGTGGTGCAGAAGGACTATTCTGCAATGCCACCTTTGCTGTCAAACACAAGTTACCTCTCTGGAAATTACAAGCCCCAGTCTACCCACGAAATGTTGATGGAACAATCAACAATCAGGGCGCCATAAACTACACTACGCAACTTCAAATGAAGATGGGCCCAAGACACTCAGAACAAGTACGGTTTTTCGTAACCAACACAGGAGCCCATGATATGCTCCTTGGGACGGATTGGTTAAAGAAACACAATCCTAACATCGATTGGGCAAAAAATGCGCTCAGTCTAAATCATTGCCCGCTGCAATGCTATGAGGACAACAATTCTAGTCCTTCGCATCTCATGGCTACCCTACTACCGACCCTAGAATGGGAAACACAAGTCGATGATAACTTTGAGAGCTCAATTGGAAACACGGACATAATTGAACTCATTACCGTGCACAACAAGAAATACCTAGGACCAACTATTGGACGAACTACGGTCTCTACCTCACTAGCCATCTCACATGGAACACAACTGGCGGAGATTCCACGGGAATTCTGACAATATGCAAAGGTCTTTTCAGACAAGGAATCACAGCGACTACCCAAACACCAGCCATGGGATTACAAGATAGACCTTCTACCAAATGCTACGATGCGTAAAACGGGAATTTACAGGCTCACACCACCAGAACTAAACGCACTACAAGAATACATCGACGCTGGCCTAAAGAATAGCACCCTACGAAGATCCGAGTCCCCTTTCGCATGCCCTTTCTTCTTTATAGATAAGAAAGATGGCAAACTTCGACCAGTACAAGACTACCGTCCTCTCAATGAGATTACAAGAAAGAACACGGCACCCATACCACTAATCCCTGAACTTGTAGACAAACTACTCGGTGCGCGGTTCTTCACCAAGTTGGACGTACAATGGGGATACAACAATATACGAATACGAGAAGGCGATGAATGGAAAACTGCCTTTGCGACCCCTCTCAGTCTCTACGAATCACTAGTCATGACCTTTGGGCTTTGCAATGCCCCTGCGACATTCCAAACATTCATGGACACAAAGCTAGCTGACCTTATTGCCACAGGACACATCATTGTATACTTGGACGACATCTTGATATTTGCTTCAACTCTGAATGAGTTACTAGCATTCACGCATCACGTTCTCAAACGCCTCCTAGAACTTGACCTCTACTTACGGCTTTCAAAGTGCTTTTTCAACCAAAGATCAGTTGAATACCTTGGCCTCATTATCTCTGAAGGAGAACTACACATGGACCCAGTCAAACTCACAGCCATTAAAGATTGGCCATGCCCAAAGTCTATCAAAGAAATACAGAAATTCCTCGGCTTTTGCAATTTCTACCGCTGCTTCGTACAAGATTACTCAACATTAGCACGACCACTGTTTGACCTAACCAAGAAGACAATGCCCTGGAATTGGACTCCCTCATGCAAAAACGCATTTACTGCCTTACAACGTGTTTTAACCACTTCACCAGTCCTCGCGCTTCCGGACTACCAACGTCCTTTTACCCTAATCACAGATGCAAGTGATTATGCTACAGGAGCTATACTCGAACAAAACGACGCACTAGGTCGTTCACACCCTGTCACCTACTACTCGAAGTCACTACAACCAGCTGAACGCAACTACGAAATCTACGACAAAGAACTACTAGCGATTATACATGCCTTGAAGCACTTCCGACACTACCTGCAGGGTAGTCCACACACTACCAAGATCTTTTCAGACCACACAAATCTCAAGTATTTTACGACGAAACAAACGCTATCACGCCGCCAAGCACGTTGGTCGCTGTTTCTAAGCGATTTTCACTATGAAATTATCCCAAAACTGGGCAAAATGAATAAAGCTGATGCTCTGTCACGGCGGCCAGACTATAAAGAGGGGATAGCATCCAATAATGCGGAAAAAATCTTGCTCACACCAGACAAATTTCGAATTCAAGCACTACATACCACGGCAATTCCCATCGCTTTAAACATGGACTTGAAGACAGCGATACAAGATGCGATAAAATCAGATCGCCTTACTGGCCAACTACTGAAAGAAATCCTCATTAGCGGTCCATGCAGTGTAACTAAAGGCCTACAGGATTGGAACTATGAAGAAGGCCTTATCTTGAATAAGGGTCTTATTTACATCCCTAACAATGGTGACCTCAAACGCAAAGTTGTACAGACCTTTCACAATGACTTACTAGGCCACCCCAGAGAATGGAAAACCATTGAACTAATCACACGTAAATACTGGTGGCCAGGAATCACAGAATTTGTAAAGAACTACGTCAAAGGATGTGCTACTTGTCAAGCAACAAAGATACGCCCCCCAGTCAAAATCCCAATCAAACCAAACGAGATCCCCACCAGAGTTTGGGAAACCATCACCATGGACTTCATCGTAGACCTCCCAAAGTCAAAAGGATATGATAGCATCCTTACGGTTGTAGACCATCACAGTAAAGCAGTCATTCTATCACCTTGCCACAAGACCATCACAGCCAAGCAAACCAGCCAACTACTAATGGACAATGTATGGAAACGTACGGGTTTCCCCTTAACAATCATTTCGGATCGAGGACCACAATTTGCAGCACAAGTAACTAGAGAATTATGGCGAAAACTAGGAATCAAGCAAAGGCTCTCTACAGCTTTTCACCCACAAACGGATGGAGAATCCGAACGAGTCAATCAGGAAATTGAGCAATACCTTCGTATATGTGGAAACTTCCAGCAGGATAACTGGGCAGACTTACTCCCCATCATTGAATTCGTGCACAACGCACACCCTCATCACAGCACCCATAAATCACCATTTGAGGTCTGGTATGGATTTCAGCCCACCTTTAAACCACCATTGTACCTTCAAACCAGACTACAAAGTGTTGATGAATGTGTACAATACCTAGAGCAAATACGCAAAGAAGTCACAGCAGCACTACTACTCGCAGCTAATGAAATGCGCAAGGGAAAGCCCCCTGAACCATCACACATCTTCCACAAAGATGACCTCGTGTTACTCGAAGCGACAAATCTCCAGACCACCCATCCTAAAGCCAAACTCGCACCTCGACGCTATGGCCCCTTTAAAGTACTGTGGGCCACGGATACTAACTGCAAACTAGAATTGCCTCTGACAATGAAGATACACCCTGTATTCCACAATTCACTCTTGAAACCATACATTGAAACGGCCTCACATGGCCCTAACTTTGAATGACCACCACCAGAAATCATTGGCGATGAAGAAGGACACTATGAGATAGAACAAATCCTTAAATCCCAGCCTACACGAAACCGCAAAAGCACACAGTACCTTGTTAAATGGAAGGGTTACCCTGACTCGGAAAACTCCTGGCTACCCGCCAAAGAATTAACACATGCCAAGGAACTACTACAGAAATTCGAAATGCGACATAGACAAGTTCAAGCCTTGCAGGCGCAAGGAAAGCCTAAAGAGGGGATACTGTCGCGATCGCGGCCTTCGGCCGCATTCGTGACCTCCATGCACAACCCTGGAACACACGCCCTTAAGAGGGGATCGAGAACGATGCCCCTAAGTCCACCTGATCCGCCCCTAAAGCCAAGTTATAGCTAAGCGACCAAGTTGCACTTAGGGTCACGTGACCCTGGGAAAGTATTACCTGACTGGTCACGTGACCTCTCCCCACTTTCCAGGTCACATGACCTGTCACATGACCCAGACCGATCACGTGATCAGAGAGCACGTGATCCCACCTACTTTGGACAAGTTACTAAGCCATTGACCAATACCTGGAAGGTCATCAAGATTACCAAGCCAAAGGATGCTTACCAAGACAAAGGGAATCCCCGATCGGATCTTGGGATTTCCCAGGGGATTCCCCATAGCCTCTCCAGAGTACGTCCCATATCGGGAACCTCAGCAGATCTTGGATTTCCCCAAATCCCTGATAAGATCTGATAGCCTCTCCATAGACTCTCCTGACTGTGTACCATATATAGATAGATTACACCTGTCACCTGCACTGGTGCTGGCCCTAAAGGCTGTGCACAGACCACCCTGTATTAGTATATAAGACCTGTGAAATGTAGCGAATAGTCCCCAGACTATTCTCTTGTCTACCCCCCACAGTTCACTCTGGAGCCTCACCTCCACTTAGCCATCTCACTTGCCCTCTGCTATTGTTCCCTCCTGTGCCTCTATTA
>QFFA01000305.1:0-22021 GCA_003316565.1 Russula foetens
GCTCTCCGAACTGGTAAATAATCTTCCTCCCGCCCGTTATTTTCCCCATCGGCAGCGTAAATAAAAAACCCCAATTTAGGTGACCCTGCCCTCATCCACCCATTTTTGGCTGGGCTTGGCAAAGACCGCAGTTCAACCCGTGACAACGAGACCGACCTTGGCGCTGCAGCACTTCACCTAGCTATCCGTTGTGCATCTGGTGTGCCCCTAGTTTCATTGCTGCCACACCTCTTCTCATTCCACCATCGTAGTCGAAACGGTCTCGCTTTTACTCTCCCACAGGTCCATCTCACCGAATGCTATTCACCCTCCAGCGTCAGGAACAACCGCGCTTCATCTGGCTGCCTCGCTTGGTCGAGCTGATGTCGTAAACTTACTTCTCGATCAAGAGGGTATTGACGACACGCTACGGGACAGCAACGGGAAGACATGCATGGATGTGGCCAGAGGCAAGGACGTTCTGTCCGTCATCAACGGTCCGTCTTTTTCCCTCTCATCCCAATGCCCATTCTATTTGCTCACTTTGTCGTTCCTCGGGGTCAGATTCTCGAGCGCTTCTAACCGCATCTTTCAGATCTCTACTACGCACCTATGTTCTGTCTCCGCGAAATGACCCACCGTCTCAGGCGCTCCTTGCACTCCTATCTTCCCCCCGCGTGAGGTTAATTGACCTATCTTGCCTTGACGATTCTTCCGGTACAACTCTACTCCATGAGGCCACCAGACGAAAGGATCTTCGGCTTATCGAGTTGGCCGTACGTGCTGGCGCAGATGTGTTCATTCGGGATCGCAAGGGTCGTTCTGTACAGGAGGTCGCTGGCAAAGACGACAAAATGCGCGTATATTTGCGACAGTGTGAGTACGACCCTTTATTCTTGTTTTCTGTGTACTCATCCTCTGCAGTCGCGAATAATGATACTACACTTATAAACGATAGCCACGTGTCTGGTCCCATCACGCTGAAAGGGTACCTTAACAAGTATACGAATGTCGCTCGGGGATACAGCACGCGCTGGTTTGTACTCGAGGATGGTGTCCTTTCCTGTACGCTATTGTACTTGTCCCGAACGACATTGCGTTCATTCACCGAAAACATTAGATTACCGTCACCAGGAGGACGAACAAGTTGCAAGTCGTGGTTCCATCTCGATGAAAACAGCAGTTTTGCGTCCTCCATCTGGCGCTGAAAAGTGTCGTTTTGAGGTTCATTCTACCCCTTCGCGGGGACGTACGCATGTACAGAAATGGTACATGAAGGCCAACCACCCTGTCGAAGTCTCTCGGTGGACACAAGCCATATCCAGGGCCATTGAACAGACAAAACAAAGTCCCAAAGCCTGCGAAAGTGACACCTCATCCATTTCCCGATATTCTATTCGAGGCACCGTTAACTCGACGATCTCTATTCCAAAGAAGGATCGAGATTCCGAGTCTGTCAGTAGCTCCCTACTACACACAGACGACGAAGGCGGCGAAAGTCTGGTTCGAGAGCACTCCTCTCCACGGGACCCAGAAATCGACGAGAAGAATGACGCATCTTCAGCGAACGACAGCACAGACCGCATTTACGATACCGATGCTCCACCTCACGAAGCCATTGAGCTGTACGGAAATTCAACGGCTGCCCAGCTTGAACTCACAATGCAGCTTTTGTCCGATCTGTCGTCCCCCTCCACCGTCGTCACTCATGCTGTCGAATTGAATGGTGCCCTCAAGGGATCTCTTGGGACAGTGCAGAGCATGTTGAATGAGTACCTTCACATGGTTAAAGAACGCGATGATTGGTGGAGAGCCCGGCTCACGCGTGAACAGCGGCGTCAGACAGTGTG
This sequence comes from Russula foetens, assembly GCA_003316565.1. NCBI lineage: Eukaryota > Fungi > Basidiomycota > Agaricomycetes > Russulales > Russulaceae > Russula > Russula foetens. The sequence goes on from QFFA01000305.1 coordinate 1,830, forward strand.
GGAGCAGAGCTTGCAGTCCGTTGTTCAAGAGGGAGAGGCTCTAGAGCGCGAACTCCGTAGGCACTCACGAAGACACGTTCGCATCGATTCAAGTGCGTCCGGCGGGGAGGGCTTGGGAACGGTCAAGGCGCGGCCATCCGCACTTCCGTTGTCACCTCCGGCTGAAGAAGCCGAATTCGGGTTTCAACATACTCCGATTACAGCGGTCCCAATCCCATTAACAGGACAACGACAGTCATCGCCTGATTTACCAAGTGGGAGCGCGAGTATGAGTATGGCCCTTACTCGCGCTTTATCCACTACGTCCTCTGTTGCCCGCCGTATGTCCATGCCCCGATCGTCCTCTGTTGGATTGGCGGGTATTACTCGGCCGAGCGAGGAGGAAGCCGTTGACACGGACGAAGAAGATGAATTCTTTGACGCGATAGAAACAAACGCCTTGCCGAACCTCGTCGTGAACGAGGCACTTGCCGGTCCCTCAGAACCTCTTATTCCTGAGGACATTGATAAGATTCAATACGAGGGATACCAAATTGTGCGTAGGGAGCTCGACCTTGAGAGTGACAATCGGCCACCGACAAGTCTTTGGAGCGTCCTCAAACATAGCATTGGCAAAGACCTGACGAAGATAAGTTTTCCAGTATTTTTCAACGAGCCCACCAGCATGCTGCAGCGCATGGTATGAACCCTATCTGGCCTTGTGAACACCGCATGCTAAGACTGACTGTTCCAGGCGGAAGACATGGAATTTTCGGAGTGCCGTGAGTGAACCCCTTTGACCTCGTTCGCACTTGGAATGACGGAGACCACGTTTATTCCAGTTGATGCAGCCTTCGGAGAGCGCGACCCTTTACGTCGTATAGCGTTCGTGGCGGCTTTTGCGATGTCAAACTACTCGTCGACAATCGGACGCATTGCGAAGCCTTTCAACCCTATGCTTGTAAGGTTCATCTTCCTTATTCTATCGTCTTGAGCTCAAGTCTGTAGAGCGAGACTTTTGAATACGTTCGGCTGGACAAAGAGTACCGCTATTTCTCCGAGCAAGTGAGCCACCATCCCCCGATATCGGCGTGTTGGGCTGAGAGCCCCAGGTGGAGATACTACGGCGAGGAATGCTCCACTCGTTACTGTAATGAATGATTATGGTGACACTCTGTTACAGGTTGACGCCCAGAACAAGTTTACGGGCAAATCCTTCGAGATTCGCCCAACGGGCGTGGCAAATGCTGACATCCTTCTTCCTACTGAGTGGGCACCCACATATCCAACGTACAAGAAAGAGTATATGGAAGAACGGGCGGTCGAGCACTACAGTTGGAAGAAGGTTACCACAAACATTTCTGGCTTCATTCTTGGATCGCCGACGATCGACCATTATGGTGACATGATTGTGCGTTTATCTTACATTTCAACCGGTGACATATGTTGAGGTTTGATTCCGCAAGGTCACTAATCACCGCACAAAAGACCAGTGCGTACTCACGTTCAAGCCAAGAGGTTGGCGTGGAAAAGACGCATTCGAGATCTCCGGCTATGTCGCAGACGCCGAGGGCAATGTTGCTTATGAGATCGCTGGGCGTTGGAACAGCCAGCTCATCATGCGATCAGTCGGCACTGGCTTAGGGACGCTGAATCCAGACGAGGCTGTCCGAGGACCAAATTCGCCTTCGCCGACGCCCGAATTTATACTTCTATGGCGTAATTCTGAAAAGCCCCTCGCCCCATTCAACTTGACCCCGTTCGCCATCTCACTGAATAATCTTCCCGAAGATACTTTGCGGCCCTACCTCCCGCCGACGGATTGCCGTCTGCGCCCAGATCAGCGCGCCTTTGAATTAGGGCGGTATGAGCACGCGAATTCACTCAAGACACTTCAAGAGGAGTTCCAGAGGGAAATACGCAAGGCACGCGAGGAAGGGCGTATGCCACCGCATCGCCCTCGGTGGTTCTCTGCGGAGACGGACGGCGATACTGGGGAACGGGTGTGGTCCCCACTGCACATCGGCGATGATGTTGCGTACTGGGTAGAGCGGGAAAAGGCATACAAAAAGGATGGCAAGGATGCGTGGCCAGATGTGGATTGTATTTTTATTGGAGATAAACCGTGAGGCTCTCGAGAACGGACTCGAAAGGTAATACAGTTGTAAAAATGGCACCTGACCCCTCCCCCTGCCTGATGGGTTTGTATAGATAATATAGTTTATCGTACGCTTGCTACTAGACTCTACAAATAAAAGATATATTCGGAAGGGCACTTTGGGGGTCAGACGTGGTCATACATAGAGAACATACTAAATGAATGAGTTGTTTCCACACAGGAAACAGATCGAACTCGGCGACACCTCCTGGCGATGGTCTGGAGATAGTCCTGTATGCAAGTGTCTGAATGCAGCACGCTGAGCACAATAATGCTTGAAGTAATCTGTCATTTCTTGTCTTTTCTTGGCGGACTCGGATCAATTTGCATGATTTATTAACATGACTATTCTGTATGTATGAAGGCACGCTGGTGCAATGCCTTCATGAGTACACCATCTTGGTAACTTGGTGGCTTTTAGAAATAATCCATGACTATCTAGTATATCATACGTGTTCAAGTTGTGCGTTATATCTGATTCCTTCAAACAGTGACCGGACGAAATCGTGAGGAAAAAAGGGGCGAAGCTCGTAGTGATGATACTACATAATTTTCGCCAGGTCCACATCATGCCAACGTTCTCAACTCATCAAAGCATGTTCTTCTCGCCCATGCGCGTGAGACCCTCCTTGGCAGCCTCGTTTTTGGCCGCCTTCTTTGAGCTCCCACGGCCATATCCCCAGCAATCGCCGTCGACGAAGAGCTTCACGATCCAGAGACGTGCGTTGTTCTCGATGGTAGTTTCGTCGAAGATCCACTCGACCTTGTTATATGGCTGCAGGCGCGCGTTGAATTGGCTGAGGGGGTTGGGCTTGACCGACTTGGTGGGCACCTCGGGGGACTTTGGAGGGGTCCTCGGAGGCGTGTGAGCCGCACGGGCAGCACCCGGCCCGTTGTTAAAGCCAATAGGTTCGAAATCATGGTGCTCGCGCACCATGCGGTACGCCTCGTGCACGTAAGGCGTGAAGAGCTGGTCCAGCCAGACCTTCACCGCCCTCAGCCCCTGGTCCTTGTACAAGCCCCCCACGTAAGACTATCACAAGAACAAACAAATAAAAATCAGAAATCACAGCGTCCTGATACCCAAAAATAAGCATGGCATGACGAATACCTCGAAGACATCGGCTGGAACGAGGAATCAGAGTTGGGGACGAATTAGGGCAACGGGATTAAGGCGTTGGAAAATGGCTTCTCGGTACACGTACCTTGCAGGTGGTTAGATTGCCTGAGGTTAGTGAACTGTACACGGAGTCGATCCGGAAGGTTGTATTGCACGGCGCTGGTAAGGGGGAGTAAGGAATAAGGTGAAGAGAATATCGGTTATCCCTGCAAAAAACGCAGTACGATAAACGTGCATACATCGTGGCAAGTGTGGCATTGTTCACGACAAGCGCCCGCATTTCCTGTAGAAAGTGAGGGAAGGGGTCGCCTCGAGTCAGAAATCTCGGCCGGAGGGGTCAAGGCACCGAATCACAACTGCGCACCGTTAAGGGTCCGGCGCGCAAGTTAGGGTATGCACACTGCAGGAGATCGGTCACAAGCAAGCCGAGCACTTGATCGCCGACATGCTCAAACCTTGTGTTTATATGATTTGTTTTAGCACGAGGAAGAAGCAGGGACGTCAATGGAAGGGACGCAGAGGAAGGATGGGGAACGACTGAACAGTTCGTTATCTGGGCTCGGATTCTTCGGGGTATCCTCGAAGACGTGCGTTGGGCGAGCGGCGAGACTACGGTGCGTGAAGACGCGGGTCTCAATCTCCTCTGAGCTTATCCTCGGGAGGGGTGGAAGGCCACGGGGACCGAGGTCGGGCCTGGGTTAAAAGGGAATCGTAGTAGGAGCGGTGGGGAGACGGTGGGCATAGTGTTGAGAATTGGCTGCGGTTAGGATGGGGAATGAAAGCAAGAGGGGATGGACGGGACGTACTTGAGGGGTGCCATCAGGCGTAGACCTTGGTCAGAAAGGCTCAGGCGTGTAGTAGCGCGAGAGTCGGGACATCCAGGAGGATTACAGAGTATTTAAACCTTTGCCAAAGAAGACTCCCCGACTGGGAGCATTAAGCTATGGGATACCATGTGTAGGGGGTGTGGATGCTTTGAGATGAGAATACCATCAGCTGGGCCATGGCCACGAGGCAATGCACACAAGAACAGCATGGGAGCCACAACGGACCGGGCATTGGAGACGATGTTGCTAACTGAGTGGAGTGGGAGTTGGAGGAAAGGCTAACATTTTTTTTATTAATATTTATTGTTGACGATAAGCTGGGACGCGAAGATGATTCAGTGTTTTACACGTCGTCGGTCCCCTTCCTACATGACGGGGTTGCTTGCTACTAGATTTTGGGCTTATATAGACAAACGTGACACTTCGAGGGGGTAGTAATACGTTGGATCATACGTGGTCATACATAGAGAACATACAAGCTTGGGTCTCCACACAGGTGCAAGACGGGCTCACGGGCACCTCCCAGCGCGGGTCTGGAGACGCAAGCTAGCAATCCTGTACTTTACGCTCAGTATCTGAGTGCAACGTCGCATTGAGTGCGTTACCTCGAAGCCCATGCGCCTGAGGCCCTGTTTGGCGGCCTCATTCTTGGCGGCTTTCTTGGTGTTCCCGCGGCCATACCCCCAGCAATCGCCGTCAACGAGCGCCCTGGCTGCCCAGAAAGGTGTGGCCTTGGTGCTCTCGGTGATGGTATCGTCGAAGATCCACTCGATGGGCTTGTTATACTGCTGCAGGCGCTGGTTGAAAAGGCCGAGGTGGCCAAGCGTGGCCGAGTTGGTGAGCACTTTGAGAGACTCTGGAGGGGGCGTCGGGGGCGAGGCCGCCGCGATGGCCGCGTCCAACTCGTTGTTGAAACCGACGGGTTGGAGGCCGTGCTGCTCGCGTACGATGCGGTATGCTTCGCGCACGTAAGGCGTGAAGAGTTGTTCCAGCCAAACCCTCACCGCACTTAGCCCCTGGTCCTTGTATAACCCACCAACGTAAGACTGTCCCCGAAAAAATAATATCAGAAATTGCAGATACCAAAAATAGAGCGCAGTATGACAGATACCTCGAAGACATCGGCTGGTGATGAGGTGCGCGTGAGCGTGAAATTAAGGAGAGCAATAAAGGAAGAATTAGGGCAATGGGACTTAATGGCGTAACATGGGCTTCTCGGTGCACGTACCTTGCACGTGGGCAGACGCCTTGAGGGTGACAGATTGCGCGCGGTGGAGCCGGAGACGATCCGGAAGCTTATATTGCACGGAGCTGGCGGGGGGGGAGTAAGGGATGGGATATCAGCTGACCCTGCAAAAAACGCAGCGTGCGGTTGGGTTCCCTGTGCTTACATGGTAGCGAGTGTACTGTTGCCCACAACGAGCGCCCGCATTTTCTACAGAAAGCATATGGGTATCTCGAGTCAGAATCGTTGATGGTAGGAAGAATCAGACAAGGCGCCGTCACGACTGCATACCGTTGATGGCCCGACGCGCAAGTAAGGGTACTCGCTCTGCAGGAGATCGGTCACGATCAAGCCGAGCACTTGATCACCAACATGCTCGAGCCTTTTATTTTTTATGTTAATTAAGAGCGAGGGAGAAGCGGATCGTCAGCAATAGGACACAGGGAAGGGAAGGGGGGATTAGGGCAAAGGGACTGAACTGTTCATTGTCTGGGCTTGGATCCTCCGGGGTATCCTCGAAGACGTGTGTAGGGCGAGCGGCGAAACTACGGTGCGTAAATACGCGCGTCTCGATCTCCGACGAGTTGATCTCTGGGAGGATTGGGAGGCCACCAGGACCAAAGTCAGGTCTGAATCAAATGGGGAGGCCGGCGGGCAGACGATGATCGCAGAGTTGGGGGTTTTGAGCTGAGGTTAAGGGAGGAGGAGATGGAAGGGACGTACTTGAGGAGAGACATCAGGCGTAGGCCTTCGATGGTATCTCGGATCGATTTTAAATCGTGGTCGGTAAGACTTAATGCAGGTGTAGTGGGGGGGTCTGAAGACCTCCGAGGCGTTACGGAGTATTTAAACCTTGCCCAAGAAGACGCCCCGGCTGGGAACGTTAAGCTATGGTGGGGCCGTAGGCGCGTGTAGGGCTGTGGATGGTTTGAGATGAAATACCATTAGCTGAGACAATAGCTCACCCTGGCCGCGAGGCGGTACATGTAGTACACCTGTGCACGGGGGCCACAGTCGGACAGGCTGTCTTCTTGCCTGAGCTCGTAGTTTCACTTGCCAGAAAAATGATTGGGCGCGCAGAAATGACAAAGGAACAAACAAAGATTGATATTTACGGCATCGAAAAAAATTCTATCCAGAATGTAACGAGATCTGGACCGTTGGAGTGATGGGTGATGGGTGATAGAGATAGAGATGGAGCTCGAGACTCCTACTTGGCAGATGCTGACGCCGCCGCCGCCTTCAACTTGAAGTAATCCTCGTGTAAGCCACACTCGGTCTTCTCCTCCCGCCCGGCCCATCTCCCGGCACGTTCCCCCGTATCGCCCTCACCACTCTTCACCGTGCTGTGCCAATCGCCCACGCTCCGATAACCCTGCTCCAACAGCTTGTTGTGCGGTACCTTGTTACTTTTGATGTACCAATCTACGAACTCGAACGTCCACGCGAAGAGCGGGTTGACCTTCAACAACCCCGTCTCATCCACCTCGAGCGGTTGTAGGGATGTACGGGCACCACCTTGCGAGGCCCGCCGGCCTGTGATCACAGCCTTTACTCCAAGCTCAGAGTACGCCCGCCTTGCGGGCTCGACCTGATAGATAGACAATAAAAAAAAATTTAATACAGGCGAAATAGGCACATGAACTATTATTTCCTTGCCAACCTTGACGGCATAATCGTACCCTCGCTCATCGCGCTCCCAGAAACGTTCGCCGTGCTGGCGCTCAAACTCCTCCGCGGTTGTACACCCCTCGGGTTTGTAAACGATAATCGATCTGCCGTAATGAGTCTTGACGAGTTCGACAAGTTCGTACGTCTCCGGGAAATGGTACAGCGTATCCAAGAAGATCAAAGGTGGGGGGGAGGTCATCTTTGATAACATATCAATTGCAACAAGACCCGTCAAGCCGAAAGCTGTTGTCTGGTACAGAGAGGGAATGTGTTCAACGGCCCATCGCAGGATCTCTTCTGGCGTGAGGATTTTTAGATGTCCATTGATGGCGTCGAGATCTTCACCGGATAACGGGAGTTTCAACGGTTCAGAAAACGAAGGGGGAGTCATGATGGAATGGGAAAATTGTATTGCGCGGCCCGGGGGAGGGGATTACAGCGTGATTTAAAATTCCTTCCACTCATCATCATCCCAGCCACCTGATGGCTTCACCGGTTCTGCAGTGGCCTTCGAGGTTCCCACTTGGGCGCTAGTTGTGCTAGTTGCGTTAGACATGCCGCGATACTCGCCGAACATGTCGTCGTCGTCGTCGTGATCGTGGTAGAGCGCCGAGGTCTCTTCCTCATGCGTACCGCCGGAATATACAGAACTATATCCGCTGCGAGCAGGTCCACTACCGATTTGATCGCGTACGGTGTCCACGACACCACCCAGCTGTTCTGCAACGTCGACCCCAAGCTGCGTTTTGCCCCAATGGTTTACGGAGTTCCCTACTTGCCCTGCACGGCGACCTGCCTCGCCGACATAACCGCGTACGGTTGCTTGGAACGTGGGATCTGTGACGCGTTCGACACCAGGCTGGATGACGTTCTCCGAAACCGCACGAGATGCACCCACCACTGCCGACGAGAAGAGTGACCATCCCTTCGAGAGAGCGGCCATCGGATTTTCCTGCAATTCTGACATTGTGGGAGCAGCGTGGGAGGTGAGGCCGTAGGACGGGTGCTGAGAACCGGGAGGAGGGTCGGGGGTATTGCCAAATCCTTGGTAGCGACCACCCTGGGAGGGAGGCAAGTCATCGGGTCGTGTGGAGTTGAGTGAACCCAGCGTCGCGAAATATGCCTCGTTGGCCGCTTTTTGGTCTGTTGGGTTGCCATTGTTCGAATTTGGGCTGACTGGGTTAAAGGAAGAGAGCGATGGAGAGGTCGAGTCAGCGCGCGGGACCGTACTCGCACCGGTGCGGGCGGTGGTACGTGACTTTCGCAAGCCTTGGGCAGAAGATGGGCGACTGCCGACGGTACTGCCCCCACTACGGTTGGGAGTGAAGTCCGCTGGTGGTGTCGATGGGGTCCACGGCTTATCCTGAAGATCCGCATCTAACTGAAGGATTGGGATCACAGAATCAGATACAGTTTTAACGCGATTTTAAGATATAAAACTGCGGACTTTTTCGCGGTATTGGGCAGCGGCCCAAGAATGGTACTTATCGTGAATTGACATTCCCTCCTTGTAGCCGCCTTGCTCTGTGGGGGTATATGACTGCATAAACGCGACGAAGGGGGCATTTCCTCCTATCTTTATGACCTTGTGAAAGCATAATGGGTCTTTTTGGGAAAGCACGGTCGCCCTACCTTCATTCTCCGAACTTGATCCTCTTGCCAAGTGTCCATCGATACGGAGCGGACAAAGCTAAGTATGGGATGCATTCATTTTAAAAAAAAATAGCCGTAAACGATTGAAACAAAAAGAGCTCACCTGATGTGCACGCCGAAACCTCTGTGAATTCCCGCGCATTGTAAGCAAATGAATACGGCGAAGCTGAGAGGGTGGATCGGTCAAATGGGTAGCCTGAACGGAATGAATTGGGCGAACCTCAAGGAAGCCCATTGGGGATTTGGATTGCTACAATCGACGCAGGACTTATTTTTGAGGTCCTCACGCTTTATGAGCTCTTGGAGAGTACGCCTAGCCAAGGTCTGGTCCATGGTGGCTAAAAAGCAAGCGTGAGAAGTCAATAGTCAATCGTCGCGGGCCGGCTGTTAGAGCTACACAGGTACTTGTCCCCCACATCTCCTCTTTCTAATCCTTTTTCCTTCTCACTTGCTCGTTCACCATCGCCACCCTCTCTCTCCGCTTGGAAAGAGCCATGATACAGAAACTCAGCGACCGACGCGGTAGTGCCGCTTTGGCTCCACAGAGAGAGAGCACGTCTCTGGATGCCGACGGCCCAGAGACTTGGGGTTCCTGGTATAACCGGAGGTCTGTCCCTTCCCTCCTTCCCTCAACCCTCACAGAGCTGGTCTACGTTTCGCTTTGCTAACCCCTTTCTGTAGGTTTTACTCCCTGGAAGTTGTTCAAGAACCCATTCGAGCACGAATGTGTGGTTTTGGCGATAAAGTACGACAACCCAAAGCTAACTTCCATCTTGCCCCACCCGTAAACTTTTTTTATGTCCTCCCAATAGGACCGGCGACCATTAGCACCGGCTACTGTGGCAAAATTAATAATAAAAAACCAAGATCAGACCTTTGTGAACGATGAGTGAGGAAATTGCCCTCGTACTTACTTTTGCGCCATCTAAACCAGTTGTAACTCCAGCGACATAGACTGTTCGTTTTTCGTTGTCACAGCAGATCTTTGGTCGTCAGACGGAAACTTGGACCGAAACCTTGTTCTTCATCCCACTTCCTCGGATCGTTACAGTGCCGCTCATGCTCCCAAGAAGCGGAGGCCCAACCATCCTGTGGCCCCACATCCAGGAGAAGAGTCGTCTTCTCAGACTCAGACCGGTGTACCATCCGCCTCCCGGTTTCCCATTCGCTTGCCAGCGGATGATCAGGTTCGTTTTAAGCGCTGGCATAATTCTATGCTCATGTCTTGACACATCAATCTAGATGTCTGGGCTATCTCATGTCCCCGCCGGATACGATGGGAACAACTACCCATTTACACATGCACAGCACGACGCCGGAGGCAACTCCATAGCTCTTCCACCCGGTGCAAACTATAACGCCGTAACGGGCGATCAAGATTTGGCATATCATGCGGGCACAACCGCCCAAGCCACCCACTCTTATCCTGTTCGCCCCCTTTCTTCTGGTTTGAGCAATGGCATGGCTGGTCCACCTCCGATATCCCCTGTGCCCGCCGCGGATGGATGGCACTCTAATGGCGTATCGGCCTCCCAAGACGCTAGTACAAATGGATATCGTCCATGGGGGCCCGGCCAACAGTATGAGGCAGCACTAGGCGCCCAGGGACATTCCTCCATTCCAGCCACCTCTGTTCCCTCTGCCTTTGATCCTTCCCTTTCTAGCACGCTCCCTAACCAATACCAGAGTATGGAACTTCAGGAGGGTCAGCCCTCATGGTCACAGCCCGTCTCGCCACCGTCACATGCACGTGTTTTCACCCACTCCGGTCCTGCCCGGCCAGCGCAGGAGATGCCCGTCAACCGGCCCGATGCTGCATCGTCGGCGTCGGAACAATCGATGTACGCGTCTGCCTCGATCGCGCAGCAGCAATTGCGAGAGGGTCCCTTATCCCCATCAAGTTCCTCGAGTCCGGCAGTAAACGTCCCTATACCTGGACACGTATATACGCGCACCCTCGTCGGTCCGCTCGCAGCAAACGCTTGCCGTTTGCTCGACGAACACCGCAAACCCGGCGTCTTCTTCCTCTTTCAGGATCTATCGATTCGAACTGAAGGTGCATGTCCAGCCCCTTTTTCCCCACTGGTGCTTTCCAGGTTTGGGAGTAGTTACAGTCACTAACTCGATCCGGGGTGTATATGTTTTACAGGCCGTTTTCGCCTCAGGCTACAACTCATGAACGTTGGTGGGTGAGTCTAACTCTCATTCGCCCCTAGTGCAATCCCTTTACTGTATTGGCACGCCAACAATAACCATTTGATCCGGCAGACTACCCGCGCCCGAGAACGGTGCCCTTCAGGTCCACAGTGACGTCTCGCCGATCCTGGCCCAGACCTACACACAAGCGTTTGACGTCTATTCTGCCAAACGCTTCCCGGGCGTGCCAGGTAAGTGCACACACACAATTGAGGGCGCAACCTCCCCGCCAACCATCAAAAAAATTTCTAACCGGAACATGTCAGACACCACTGCACTTTCAATTGCATTCGGGAATCAAGGACAAAAGCTGCCTCTGGTGCGCAACATTTTTCATATTTGATATGGCGGGTTTGTTCCGAGACTAACGAAAATTTTCATTTGTGCGCAATCTATAGCGAAACCGGCATGGTTCAAGCAAACACGGACGGCGTCGTCGCAGAGCCGGATCCGACGGTTCTGATGATGATGATTCGGACGGTGGCTAGGTTTAGGGGCCGCGTTCCGCGCGCGCGCGCCTAGGCATCTGTCATGTGTACCCCCGCTGCGGACAGACGGGTGATCGAGTTTGTCATTTCTTAGTGTTTCTGTGTGCTCTATTATGTCTGTTTTCAGTACAGTGCGGGCGGAGTGGAGTAAATAATAGTGTACTAGTGCAATCAGCATCTAACCCTCATCCACCATCCTCGCTAACTCCTGGCGTACGCGCATCCTGTACTCGTACTCTCTCACTAATGTAACGGCTTGGGGGCATGATGTGTGTATCCTTCCGAGCAGTGTCCGCGCCGCCTCCACCTCGCTCTCCTCGCCCTGCCACGTCGCCCCGGCCGCGTTTGCGAAGCGCTGGGGAGGAACAGGGGGGATCATGTGGCCAGATTCCAGCTGAATGAGGACGTCTCTCAGCAGTGATACGACCGCCGCGTGTGGTTGCCAAGTATTCCAAGACGGTAGGATTTGTTGCAAAACGTGCAGAGGATGGGCGAAATCCGGATGAGGCCCTTGGGCGCTAGAATCCGTCGAGAAATCGATGGTGGCTGGGAGAGGGGCGTGCCCATCCTCGGTTCGTCGCTCTTTTTCCAATATCCGAGAAACGGACGCCGGTTCCGTGGCGGAAAGGTACGTCTGCCCTCCGTGGGCGCGCGTGGCCTCCTCAGACGCAATTGCCGAAGCGCTGGTATGATCCTGTGGCGGCGGACCATTGGCGTTATCGCCATAAGATAAGGGTGTCGGTGGAGCTCTGTCTCGAGGAGCTGCTGCTGCCGTCAAATTCGAGGGCTGGTGTTGGTGGTGTCGGTGGACTATGAACGGAATGATAACTCTATCCAAAATTTGAAACGCGCGCTCGATCTCGCCGGCTCGGACGAGGACGACCATCAGGTGGTTCCAGTTGTGCGAATCGAGCGCAAAGCCGTGCGCGCGGACCGCCTTCCACACCCCTGCCACCTCCGCGTGCTCCCCTGCGGCAGAGAGCGCGTCCATGTGGATCGAGAGGGGGACGCAGATGACGTTGGCCCTACGGTGGAGATCCGGGCGCGGCGCTTCTGGATCTGTCGAGCCCAAGCCACCGAGGAGTTCACCCGTCTGGAGGAAGCGCAACGCGATCGGGAGGATTTCGTCCCACACCCGTCGACACTCGTCCGCGTTACCCGCATTACGGTAAGCGTTGAGCAGCAACGTCAGAGTCGACAACGTGCGCTCTCCCCCCGCCTTGACCATGTCGTCCATGAGCCCCTCGACTTGCTCCGGTTTGGCCTTGCGAGCGAACAAAGTCATCAAAGGGCTGTAAACATTCTCGAAGCCCGAAAACCTCCTGTAAGTTTTCGATAGCCACCTTCGGGACTGGTCGGGAGAGTCCATGAGGGACTTCATGAAATCACAAGCCAGTCGAATACCCCCTTGACGACCCTCTGAAACGTAGGCCTTGATGATCGAACCATACGTGACAGATGTAGGGTCGATGCCGCGATATAGCATCTCATCGTAGATTTCCTTGGCTTTCAATCGATCGCCAATACGCAAGTATCCCCCCATGAGAATGGTGAGGGCGTATACGTTCACCTTCATCCCGGTCTCCCATGATTGTGCCAACCCGTCCAACTCCATAAACACGCGCATTGCTACGTCCATCTGACCCACGTCGCACGCAGACTTGATTAGAATCGAGAACGTGTGTGCGGTTGGCCTGACGCCGGATTCTTCCATCTTCTGGAAGACGTCAGAGACAACTTCAAAGGGCGATCCAGCGAGTACGTATGCGTTGAGAAGAATGTTATAAACGTCAACGCGGGGTCGCAGGTGACGGTCGACTGATGATGCCAAGTAATCATAGGCCCTGATGACACCTTTCCACGACCCAACCTCTGCATGAGCCGTCATCAACGACGCAACCATCTGTCTGTCAGGTTTGACGCCTTCTCTGAGCGCCCTTTTATAGACAGACTCGGCTGTGACCGGGTCTCCACGTTTCGCGAGGGCAGTGATGATTGTCGTATATGTCTCGGTAAGCGGGGGTTGTCGGCGAAGTCTCATTTCTTCAATGATGGAGGCCATATCTTCGATCTTTCCGCGTCGGATACAGTCCTCCAACAATATGTTGTAAACGTGTCGGTCAGGCATCAGGCCATCCGCGATCATGTTGCCGAGCCATTTGCTCAAGCCAGCGCTGTCGCATGCGTTGGCGTGTGCAATTAGCACGGCAGTATAGTGGAATATATCCGGTCCATTTCCAGCTTTGGCGTCTCGCGGAAAGTGATGATGAAAATACCGAACGACAGTTTCAACATCCCCATTGTGAGCATGCGCAAGGAGTCGCATTCCAATGGACGGGCCGATAGCCATGCCTTTATCTTCCAATTCCTTGAACGCAGCCTCAGAACGGGTGGTGTCGCCTTGACTGGAGAAAAGATGAAGGGCGGTTGCGAGAAAAAGTCCATTCTGGTGATCGAAGGGGACAGATGCCGATATCTCGGAAAAAAGTATGTTGGCTTGCTCGGTGGCATGTCCCTGAACAAGGGCTCGAACGAGCCACAGTTTCAGAGGGATTTTGATATCGGCCGACTGTCGTCGCATCTCCCTGTAAACGGCCAGAGCATCCTCAGGAACACGGCGTCGGAGGAGGTACTTGATGAGGAGTAATCCGGCAAGGGTGATGTTCCTTCTCGGCTTGCCGTGCATGTTTGCGATTACAGCAACCGGGGAAGGGATATGATCGAATATCCTGAATGCAATATCGCTCGGCCTACGAGAACGTTGTCGTGGTAGTGGTGATGATGCCGATGAAGACATGTTGACGAGCCGACCTAGTGGATGCCATTGAGAGACGATGAACTCGAGACAGGCGACAGGGCTGCGGCAGCGGGCAAGGGCTTGCAAGACGGTTTCTACCATCCTGCATTCTTGATGACCAAGGTGGTCAGCCTCTTTGTAGGTCCGATCATCCCATATGCGGGGAAGGAAAGAGATCACGTCGTCGAAGCGGCCAAGTAAGGCGTGTACGCGTGTCAAGAGACACAACGCATGAGCGGACTCGGCCGGAGGAAGACTTTTTTCGATATCGCCAAGCTGCCTGAGGGCACGCCGTAAACGAACTAACCACCGAACGAGTTCACGCATTTTGTTTCCGTGAGCGAGCGTCTCCTCGATGGTAGATAGAGCGCGATCCACAAAGCCGAGAACCACGGAAGGCTGGGGTGGACAAGACTGTGTGCGGAGCTCCACAAATGCGGTCCAGGCGGATTTGAGATCGACGAGCTGAGAAGAGTTGGGTAAGGGCTCGCCGTTGACGAAGCGATCGAGTAGGAGGGAGGAAGGTGGAGCCGGAGCCTGATGGGTCTGGCCAGTGTCGCTATATCGTGCTGCCTGTGCATGGAATGCATAATATCGCACATCTTTGCGCCTCCAGATGCCGGTAGAACCGTGTCTTGCCGAATGGGAGATAACCGCGTTGTTGGGCACAGTGGAACGGGTACGGTGGTACGAGGACCAAGAGCCGGTAATGCGGGGAAATGGACGGTCTGATTTGACTGTGTGAATGATGATGTGGGGGCCAAAATGCCCGTATATGAGCGAGCTACGAGGACTTACGATGTACGATATGCAACCAGTCTGAGTGTTCGAACAAGCGACGGTCATCTCCGAGCACCGCCTTCCCTTTCCCCTTTGAATGCTGTACGCGTGACATGTCGGGCTGAGAAGAAGCATAAGATAAAAGCAGCCGAGGCATGAGAGTGTGGAGGGCGAGAAGAGAGCGGTATGAGGACGTCGGCTGTGGGAGAAGGAAGTTGGCGACGGCGAGGAAGCGTTCGACCATCAGCTGAGCGACTGAGCGTGGGAGGTGGGGACGCGTCTCTGGGCCAGAAACACGAAATCGGGGGTTGACCTAAGATGGGGATGTTGATAAGTCCATACACGAACGAATGAAAAGAGTCGTGCACGTACAGCTACGGGACCTGTCCACGTCGGTGGTGAGGCTTCGCTGGAGGCGGCGTGGGTGAGTTTTGTGGTGGAAGAGGCGGAAAGCGCGAAAGGGACGTGTCTCCGGCAAGCGCCGACACTGATGACCACTTCACCAGCTTCACCTCCTCCTTCACCAGCGCCCGAACATGAAATCGTCCACGTCCCGTCCGTGGGACAATCTGGCCGAGAGCAGCTCCGTGAGCAGTGCTACGGCGTCCGTATTGACGTCTTCCATCGCGAACAGGGTTTTCCGCTTGACACCGAGATCGACGAGTATGTGTCCAAAACGATTACCTCCGCCATCGCCGTCGCCGTTTCCCTCCCTCTCGCCCGCTGCTGCGGTTAAGGGTTTCGTGCTTATTTCCGCTCGCTTCGCAGACAAGACGAGAGAGCTGAGCACTTCTTACTCCGCCTCTTGCCCTCTCTTCAACCGATTGGGACGGTTCGCCTCTGGCGAGCTTCTTCTGGCGGCGTCGCTTTTTACAAACTGAGCCGTCTTGCCGTTCTCAAGCCTTACCGCAATCACCACTTTGGACGCGAGCTGGTCGTCGCGCTTCACAAATGGGCAGCCACCGACTGTCAATCACACGGCGAGCAATCGGCCAAAGTGGTCTGCCATTCACAACTCCCCGTCAAGGCATTCTACGCCAAGTAAGCTCGCCCGACGTTCCCTTTCACATCCTCGTTCTTCTCACAGACAGCTATTGTCCGCTAGATTTGGCTATGTCCCTGAGGTGAGCATCGGCGTACACTCTCCGTATCCCACTTTGGAATGAGACCGACAGCCCGAATCCGACCGCTTCTTCCATTCTAGGGTAACGAGTTTGATGAAGAGGGCGCTCCGCATCAGAAGATGGTCGTTCATCTGCCCCTATCTCCTTAACTGTATTCTCTCTTTCTATCATAAAGGTCATGACGTAGTAAGTGGGGGAGGCCTAACAATACAACGAAAAGGTATACAGGTATATATCATCAATAAAGTCCGTCGTCAGGATTCATCAAACGGTCATCGTCAACGGAACGGTGATGAGCATGATGAGAGGCTGGGGACAGAAGTCACTCGTAAGCCATCTCAAAAGAAAAAGGTAAGGGGAAAAAAAAACTAGGGAAATCAAGATATCATACATGGGGTATTTGTGTGTATCCCAAACAGCTCGCCACCTGGCGAAAGGTAAACAGAAAATCACAAGTGGGAAAGTCCTCGAGAGGTATACGCGAGATGTCCTGGAATGGATCAACTGTAGAAGCCATCTCCTTCAGCCCCCGACCCAACTGCAACGGCGTCCTTCTTGACTGGTCGAAGCGGCCGAATTGGGACTGCAGCGGTGGAGTGGAAAGGACTCTCGGGTAGAACACTGAAACTGATGCTAGTCCCGTAACCCGTGGTGCCCTCTTCATACAGCTTACGGGCAGACTCATACTCTAGCTTCTCTTGCTCAGCCTGGGCAAGGAAGGGCTGTCAAAATCTACATCAGATAAGACGTCGCTAGTGTATTGAAGTCGTCGCGCACCTTGCGTTCCTCATCTGTCATCGAGCGCCACTTTTCCGCAGCCAGGACGCTCTGCTTCGTCGTCTCTGTCTCATCGCCAAAGACGTCCCTCACTAGGACAGGGTCCGATCTTATACGTTGCAGGAACATGAAGTATGCACTGAGTGGCTTCTTCGGTGCATTTGGGTCTTTGATGTTCCCTCTCCTAGATTTACCCGCCTTGCGCTGCGCGGCACGAAAGAGATTCTCGCGCTTGATGTCCTCTGGAGTCAATGAACTCATATAAGCGAGGTGTTCGCGCTCTCTGATTTCCTTCATCGCAAGAGATCGTCGTCTATATGGCTAGTGGTGATAAGTCAGTTGAGTGAGTCGTGGTTTTGCAGAAAGCATACCTCTTTCTCTTCGGGGCTAAGCCTGGCATACTCTACTCCAGCCTCCTTTGCTGCCTGTGCGACATTAAGTTTGCGAGTGCTAGTTGCCTGGTGTCGCTGGATCCAGTCCGTAAAGTAAAGCTGCCAAGCAGAGGGGGCCAGCTTGGGGGGCCGCAGAAGCGACTTTGCTGGAGCTATTAGTTATCACTCATGTAAGCAGGATAACTCGACAGCATATAATAATAATGAACTACCTTCGCCCTGCCGCGTCCGGTCACTACTGCTTGCCGGAGGCTCCACGGACACTTTTCTCTTCCGCCGTATGGTGCCATCGTAGTCGTCATCAGTGCTGACAGACTCGGCACGCCTACTATACCCGCGCGCCAGTGGGGGTGTGCGAACTTGAAAGCCAGGAGGCGCACTTGAGGGCTGGAAGATGGCATGTGCGGGTAGAGAATTGTTGCGGACTCGATGAGGACGCTGCGTGGCAAAGTTGTCCGATTCATCAGGGGGATGTAGTAGTTGGGGCAACGGAGAGGCATTGGTGCCTGTAGCCGCATGACTCCAGAACTGCGCAGCAGCCCACGAAGGCTGCGAAATCTGAGGTGGGGAAATGGACGTCATGGGAGTCTCTTCGACAGAGCGCGGTAAGGGTCGCATTGTAGCGTATTCGAGAGATGGCGAAAAGGCACCCATCTTAGGGAAAGCCAATGACCTGTTATCGCTGCCATATGGAGGGAGATTAGTCTGAAGTGGTGGTTGTTGAGGATCCGATGGTGTGGAAGATACGATAATTGGAGCGGAAGCAGATGCTGGGGCGGATATATCGTCAACGAGCCAGTGGGAATAAAAATTGCGATCATCAAGGTCGGCGAAGGTGTGATTAACCTCAGCAAGGCCCGGGAAGGAGCCAGGTGTGAAACTCAAGTCACTTGACGGGGGAGAGGTGCCGAAGTCAAGTAAACTGGCAGACGATGCGGGGGAAGCCGTGTCAGAGTGAGTAGGGACGGGAGAGGTGGGGAGGAGGCCGGTTGCGTCCCATGGGAAGGAGAGGGAGGGATCATGTCTGCGACTGTCGTCCATGTCGAGTGGACCGAAGAGAAGCTGCTCTGACTCAAAGACGGGGGACTCCGGGGGGAAGGGCTCGCGGGGATAATCAGTGAAGGGGGAGTGATCGAGCATGAGAGGGGAACAATCAGGAGGAGGGAAATGTTGGCGGTTCAAGCGACGAGAGCAATCAGACACAGGTTGCATGGGGGCGGGAGAGGGACGCCGGAGGGGCGGGAGGGGATTATATAGGGATAGGGGTAGAGGCGGCAGTGAGCATATGTGAGAGTAGATCTGTCTGTGAAATCTACGCATCTGCGAGCGTGCGGTTGCGGCGCTGGGCTGCTGACTCGATCCACCAAACTATTGACGGGCGGTAAAAAGGAAAGTGGATAAGGAAAAAAACTAGGCTGGGAAGGCTGACGCGCATACATTCGCTCGCTCCGTTTGACCCGATTCCAAGTGGGGCCGTAGAGAAGCAGGAAGCCAACCAAATCTCACACCACCCCACAGAGGTATCGTGCTGGCAGAGTGTCGCAGCTTTGAGCTTATTTCCTCTTCCGCCACCAGTCTATTTTCGCTTTTTCCCAGACCCCTCAAATGACTGGTCTCGGGAACCAACCCGGTGGCGTCGATTTCCCTTTGCCAATCTCCAAAATAGGTAATTATTTTTTTTTTGACAAGAAAAATTAAATTAAATTAGACCAACTTCCGAAAAATATCTAGATCGGGTATAACTTGCCCGTCCATTTTGCTTCTGACAAGTCCCCCCTAATAAACTCCACGATTGGCAACTTGGTCCCGGTGACTTGGGTTTTCATTCTGCACCGCCACAACCCCAGCCTCCACTTAACTCATATACACAGCGCATTTGCGAATTCAGATGACAGTCTGGACGTCCCGTTCAAACACTCTCTCATGTCGTTCAGGACCATCGATCGATCGAGCGGACAGAGGAAGAATGGATGAAACGCATGTTTTCCGAGCTTGTCGCATCTACAAAACCACAATCCACTCGGGTGACCGGTAACGTGGGTTATTATAGACGCTCTTGCCAACCTGGGCAGTGTTCAGGGGTAAAAACCAAACCAAGAAACAACAAGAACACGCGCTATGAGTTAGCCAATCAGGTATGTGTCAGGCGGTGGCATCACCATACCTCCCAGTCTTTCACGTCCTTCATTATCTCCCTTTCCCGGGCCAGTGCCGCCTGTTCTCGTCGGTAGGCATCCCTATCACCTTCCGCTAGTAGCAGCGGCACAAGGTGTATCCGTGACCAGATCTTCTCCCTCTGTAATTCCCTAGAAAACCGTCGCATCTTAATCAGTCATCCCTTCCCAAAATTTCGGGTCGCCACAAGTCACGGCCCGATCTTGAGCACGATAAGGCATCTCCAATCGCCTTGCGTGCGTCACGCGGCCGGATCCCACAGAACGCCACGTTCCCCGTTGGGCTCGACATATCACTTGACACGTTTTCCGTCCCGCAAAACCGAAACGGTTCGGCACATTTGCACTTCCTTTGCGAGCAGCACGTACCTCTTTTCAATGTTTCCCTTTCCGACACGATAGAATCCATATGCACACAGAGCAGTAACGCCGCCAAGAATGGCCAATCCACTCGGACCGCGTAATGGAAGATTCCGCTTATACCTGACGGCTTCAAAACCTCCCGCCGGGGGCATGTCCCTGTGAAAGGCCATTGTCGATCAGAGGAGAGAGTGGCACTCGACACGTGTGACTAACTGTCTGAAAGGAGTAGACACTGATATGAGGTATGGTCAGCTGAAGATAAACGCCACGGAAGAGGTGTAGAAAACCCACTCGGAGGACGATGAAAACGAATGTGCGTTGGCGAACGTTGGGTTGGGAAGGAAGTACAGAAAGTCCTAATGGTTTGTCCTTGTTTGAGCCTGCCGATGGGGCAAAATAATTAAACCACGTGATACTATCAATATCAATCCGATCAAGCAAGTTCGCTTGCCGCCCGCCCGCCCGCCC
>QFFA01000306.1:0-35769 GCA_003316565.1 Russula foetens
TACAACCACCATCGACCTTCTGTTGCGTAGGGAAAACACATCACGGAAATTGCTAAGCCCACCAACGTCCACTCTGGAAAATTGGGTACGTATTTAGACAAGTTCTGATATACTGCCCTTCATTGATGTTCGCAGCCCGCATCCTCCGCCTTCTTGCTACGAACCATATCTTTACGGAGGTGACCCCGGACGTGTTTGCCAATAACCGCCTATCCTCCGTTTTGGACACTGGGAAGCCCGTCGAGGAACTGTTGGCAAGGTTGGTGCCAAGTCCAATGATCAGCAGCAATAAGCTCATGATTGTCAGTCCCGAAGCGAAACACCGAGGAACCTCGGGAATAACGTCCTTCCTCCAACATCTGTATGCGCTACTCCCTGGATTCTCTTATGGCATTCAGATCCTGATGGGTTTCCACAGACTAGACGAGGGCTTCAAGACTTCCAGTTATATGACCGAGACCCTCCTTGATCCTCAAACGGGACATGCCAGCGATGCGAACAATGCTGCTTTCAACAAAGCATACAATACTGACAAAGTAATATGGCACTGGTGGGAGCTTCCAGAGAACAAAGTACGGATTGCACGATTCGGAGCTGGCATGGGCAGCGTGAGCAGAATGTCTCCCCCTGAAGCCCTCCTGGAAGGTGCGGTCATGTGGCCGCGCATCTTCGCAGACCACAGTCTAAACTTCGAGGTTTCCCAATGGCAGGGTACGCCTGGGCAAATCTGCCGCAGGGCTCAACAGTCGTCGATGTCGGAGGCGGCGTCGGCGCGCAGTCTTTAACGCTCGCTACGCATCACCCGCACCTTCGCTTCATCGTCCAAGACCTCCCATCTGTCGTTTCACCGGAAGGTGTCGATGTACGTGCACGAACTGTCCGAGTTAACTGCATGTGTCTGAAAACGGATCTACCAACAGTTTTGGAAGAACAACATGCCGGGCGCGGTCGAATCCGGCCGTGTGAAGCTCCAAGGTTGGTGGACAGATGCCCTCCACTCTCCTAGGGGGCCACTCTGACGTCTGATGATCCCCAAAGGCCAGAACTTCTTCGACCCACAGCCCAAGCAGGACGTCACGGTCTTCCTCCTGAGCAGAGTCCTCCACGACTGGGCCGACGAATACTGCCTCAAAATACTGCAAAACATGCGCGCCGGCGCCGGCCCCAACACCCAACTGGTCTGCGTTGACCTGCTGATGACGTATGCCTGCGACGAGCCTGCCACGCGCGAGATCCCCGGCGCAGAACTCATTCCACCCCCGAAGCCGCTGCTCCCCAATTTCGGCCGCGCGAGCACGATATACCAGTTCGACTTGATGGTGAGAAAAAACTGGTGCAAGTCTTACGCACTGATGACCGAGCTGATCGATGTCTTTTTATTTTTTGCGCACCCAAGATGATGGCTTACTTCAACGGCACAGAACGCACGATCACCCAGCTTCGTGACCTGCTCAAGGAGGCAGGGTGGAAGCTCACCAATACACATTATGACTCGCCGGCGGCGGCGATTAGGTACCGAAAGGTGGTTGCTGTTCCAATCTAGGGTTCCTCCACCCTCCACCCCCTCATACAATTTGTGCCAAAGCGTCGACGTGATCGTGGTAATGACGCGGATCTGTACTCATAGTCACGAATCGAATGTTGGTTACGTCCAGCATTAATTGAAGGCTAGAAAGGGTCTTTGAGTTGTCACGGCGTTTTAGAGTCAAGAGCTTTTGCAACAGTATGCAAACCACGAAAAACGGAATGATGTGAGGGGGTTCGGTTCCACCAGGTCGTAATAGGACCCAAACCATAAGATGTGGTTTGTCTAAGGCGAGCGAATACCGAATACCGTGACCTTCCTCTGCAAATCCTCAATGTGTTCTCTCTGTTCTCCTGCGACATCGTCGCCCCTCCACCGCGGCGTCACTTTACCACCGTGACATCATCCGCCGTATTTCTTCTCCTCACCAATGTGCTCAAAATTACGCCTCGGCTCGACCTTGGATTGGTTTGCATTCCCATCATGCTCTCGCTTCGTCTCTGATGCTTGGACGTTTCTTTCCCATTCACGCCTATGCGAACGTAAAACCGGAGTTCGAGCATAGTACCTTGTTTAATGCTGGGACTGGGACCAAACTTTGACCACGACTTGTTCGACTTGTCCCTCGCGGCGACCTCGGTGTGCAGAGGTGGGTTCCTGTACTCTGTTCAGGCCCTGTGCCCTCGCATGTACCCTAACCATGACATCGGCCACGTTGCGAAGACATGCTGTCTCATTCCATTCATGTCCTTTAATCAACTACTTCGGATATAATGCTTTATATGCCATAGGTCTATGGTCACCCCATAAATACCTGGTACACGTAGGGGACCAAGTAGCATTCGCGTTCTGTAGCAACTCTCTCTAGTTGAGCAAATAATATAAATCGAAAAAAGGGATCAAAATGCCTCGTGTATCGTACAAGCTTGTGGCCTTTCAAGGGATGATATAAATAGGTTGTGTGCGTGGAGGAGGGGAAAGTTATGTCGAGTCCACCTCGGAGTTGTTTGTGTTGCTTTTCGTCTCGTCGCTCTCACCTGAGGCCTCCATTGCTGCCAACGCCACTATCGCCACTGCCGCTACCGCTACCACCACTGGCAGAGCCCGACGTACCTGCGGTGAAATACGTAGATGCGGCAGACGGCAGCGAGCTGCTCGTAGCCCAAGACCTCGACCGTTCGGCCCTCACCAGCTCGCCCATCTCGCCCGTCCCAACGACGCTAGGCGAAAGCTGCTCTGGCGTCTCACACAGCCGCCGAGGTGATCGGGGAGGGACGGGAGGAGCGCACACGACGACGTCCTCGCGCCCGAGTTCGCCGTGTTCCGTGACGGGCGCGAGCACCTCGTTCGGTCCGAGGCTGTTTCTTCGACTGCGCGACGGTGGCGGTGGCGGCGGCGGCGGCGGCGGCTGCGCGCTACCCGCCGACTCACTACCGCAACCACTACCGTTTCCACTACCTCCCATGCTGCCTCCGCTTCCCGGCCGCACCGATGTGGAGGCCCCATGGGATGACGACGACGACGTCAGCGGGCGGGAAAGACCACGCGCGCGCAAGGCCTCTCGGATGAGCTCCCCGAGTTCGGATTGCACCCGAAGCCGGTGTAAGCTGTTACTCCGACTCGGTGGTTGGCTTGCGCTCGGGAGGCTAACGCTGGCAGAGTCGTTATACGAGGCTATCGTCGCACCCGTAGGGGGGCGAGTGGAGACGGATGGGGACGTCCCGCCTGATTGAGAGCCCATGCCGCAGAGAACCGCGGTAGAGCGGAGGCTCCCAAGCTCGCGGGAGCCCACAGACTCGATCGTCGGCATGCGTCTGATGACGCCGCCGAGCATCGCGATGGGCTCCTCGGAGGGCACCTCGCGCCCGAATTCGTCGATGGACATGTAAGGTGTGTGCGTATCGAGGACGTGATGAAGTGGCGGAGTCTGCGCACGCAAGTCGGTGTCGTCCTCCTCTATCCTAGATTCCTCGAGTTCGCGGGATACCCGATTGACGAGTTCGCGGAAACGGTCGGCAAATCCTTGCATCTCTCCCTCCCACATGTCGGACGGAAGTATCGTATGCCTCGACGAGCCCTCGTTAGAGTGTGCGTCACGTGAAACTGTCGTATGCCGCAACGACCTGCGCACGGCGATACCCGACTCGGTGGATCTGTGATTCGAATCCTCAGATGCTGAGGAACTTTCTCCGGAATTCCGACCAGCATGTCCTTGTGAGTTGTGATTATGGGAATCACTGAGCTCGGGTATGACCGCCATCCGACTACCGGATAAAGAACGCTGCGGTATGCTGGCGAATCCGCCGTTCTTATGCACGAAAGCGGGTGAGGGTCGGGAAGGCCCATCACCTTGCATGAACTGTGATGCATCGAAAGAGTCTATCCCGCGTACGTCTTCGGCACGATAACTGGGCATCCACCGTAACGAGCGGTAACGTGACGAGGCGACGTGATAGGCGACCTGAAAAGCCCGAAAATCAGGTTTATGCAATGACCCTGCAAGTAGACGATGACGCACAAGGACAAGGACCGTCAATACCAAGCGCAGGATGGCAGCAGTGAGCCAGACTCCAAAGGTGGGTGCATGACTAGCACACTGCCCGCCCACCCCGACCCAGACGACGTCGACGTTCCAATGGCATCGACCACGCAGGCTCAAGTTAGACCCGATGCGTCTCCAGACGAGGACGAGGACGAGATTGACGACCGTCGGTGCAAAAAGTAAGACCGAAGCGAGAAACTGCAGTACATGGTGGGGATATTTGTGCAGGGAACGTAGATGGTGATGGTGATGGGTGATGCTGCATGGTAGCATGAGCAACAAGGCGAGACCCGCGACAAAAATGAGGGAGAGTAAAGACTCGATGGCGAGGGAGAGCGCTGCTGATCGACGGGCGCTTTCTTGATAAACCGCATAAGCGACGAAGTAACGAACCGTCGTATACGTTGCCCAAGAACCTACGATGACGTGATTTTAGTTAGACGACAACACCTCCGCGGAGAAGAACATGTGCCATGACATACCCATGATCGATAGAAGAACGCCACAAAGCATACGCCATTGGCGCACGTGGCGCACGTGAGCCATCTCCCAATATCCCCTGCCTTGTGGTCTAGAAGAAAAACACGTCAAACCAACAGAAAGTGCCACAAGCTCAAAAGTCACGTACGAAGCGTCAGAATGTCCAGGTCGCCCCGAGGAGTGCGTCTCCTGATGATGCTCTGTGCCATGAAGCAGGGGCTCGGACGGGAGAATCGACTGCGACGTGGTGGTGAGCGTGGTCATGGACAGCGAGGACATTTGACGCGAGTGCACGATGCGGGTCGCGGTGAGGTGTGGAGAAGTCGGTTCAGAGGGTCGAGGGGCTTGACGGACGACGTCTGACGATGCCATGTCTCAGATCAATCACTGGAAAGGCGGGGGACGACAGGGGTGTGTGTAGGGGTTGTTGAAAATCGCGGGGCCCCGTCGGACGAGGACAAACTGGGTCGTTTTTTCACTGCCCTGTATGTAGCAGAGCGCGTGCGCTGGACTTGGGCGGGCCACGTTTTAAACGCGCTTTTCTTGCGGCTGGTATGTCGGCGAGGTAATATAGGATAAAAGATAGGAGGCGGTGAATGTTAATATGAGGTCCCTTCAATCCGAGATGTCCGTGTCCATCCTCCTTCGCGTGAAATGAGACAGCCGAATCAAAAAGGAAAAACACGGTTGGCTTACGTCAGATATAATTTCGTGATCGTGTGTTGTTGTTTATCCGAATTGCGCGTACGGGGAGAGACCCGTCGCCCACGAAAGTACTAGTCCCGTTTTTATGGACACAATACGCCACATAGATAGATAGGAATGTGGAATTCCGAGTATCTCACCTCTTGGAGAAAACACACGCCCTGAATTATATGCTGCACTCACCGACGATCGTACCGAAGACCGACCAACTATTCTTGGCGTCGGGTAAAAAAAATGTCTCATGACCCCCACGATCGTATGCAGTGCTTTGCCGGACATGAGTGACCGTCTTTTTTATCATCATCTCTCATGAGAACCTCGTCGTCGAGTGCTGCGGTCAAGAAGTGAGATGTAGCTTTGATGCGTGGGCTGTTGGCCACCTACTGCGGGTGGGCACAGGTTTGCGACATCGAAAGTCATTTCCCATGTCTGTCACATCAACGTCAGTTATTAAGCAATTTGAAAAGGGTATCAAGCCACTGAAAGCTTATGTGCACCTTTTCCCATGAGCGCGAGGATGGGGTTACTCCATGCAGATTGGGCCCATCGTTAGAAGACGACACGACGAAGGCAGGATGGAGAGCGTGGCCCATGTCCAAATACGGATGGAGCTGGTCACCCATGACTCGGACGACTTTTTGGGATGTCCGTGGTAAACGCATTGCTTGTGACCACGACTCGGAACTGTACGAGCTAACGTCTAGGCTTGCAGCGCTACTGTAAAACAAATAAAAGTACAGAATGTAAATAAATGTATGGTGTGACGTTGATGTACGACATCAATCAAAAAGTGCTTCTTCTCGTCAAATTCAAACCAACACGTCACTCCATTTTGCAAAAAGAAAACAAGGAGCCCCTTCGCGTTCCCTCCGTGTCTCACGATAATGCATCCCACACAGCCAACCCAGCGAATACCATCCCTAACCCAACTAGTAGCCCGAGGTACGCCACGACATGCACGCCTACGCGTGGTAAGAATACGGGAGTGTGCAGTAGCGAGAGGCCCCAATTGATAGCACACACACCCAGGAAGGTGCCCCAGAACAGACTGTTCGTCCAACAGCGCGGAATGATCGTAGCAAGTTCAAGTTCGTCTTCGGCTTTTGGAGACAAGGCGAGTGGTGCTGTGATGTAGCCCGCTGAGAGGAGCAAGGCGATGCCGAGTGACAGAAATATCGACGCGATGCGCAACAAGCACGACACGAACACAGGCACGCGCTGCAGTTCCCCGAAAAACGAAGTCAGTAAATAACCGAGAGCGAGGGATCTTAACCCCATAAAGTCGTCGTCGACTCACGATGGCGGGAAACCCGTAAAGCTCTTCGAGCTCCTCGCGCGCTTTGACGGCGATGAGCTCATCAAAGTCCTTGTCCACCTCGAGCCGAATCTCAGCATCGTGCGCGGCCGTCCACGCCGAGCGAGATGCCAAAGGCAGCAACTGCCTTCCGCGCGCAGGTGGTGGCGGTGGTGGCGGCGACGACGACGCGGCAACCTCCGGGTAAGATCCGGCACCGTCCTCGCCGCGGCTCAAGCTCTCCCGCAAACGATCGTCCGCGGCCGCGGGCCGCCGCGGCGGACTCGCACTATCGCTCCCACCATTTTTGAGCGACGATGGCGGCGGCGGCCACGACGACGTCGGCTGGAAGGCCATCGCCGATGCCAGGAGCTCGCGCGCGTTGCTCTCGGGGACGAGCACGTCGCGATACAGCCCGAGCGTCTCGTATCCTTGCGCGACTCCCGCCGCGACCTCCGCGAGGGACCACCCGAGCGCGAGCCACCACACGCGGTGGAATTCCAGAGCCCGAAACGTCGCTGCGCCCCCGGGAATGGCGAGTATGGGCAGGGCGGCGGTGCGAAGCGCGTTGCGGAGGAGGACGTGCAGCGCTGTGCCGAGCACGCTTGTTGCCGTTGGGTGGGGTAGCAAGGCGCCGGCGAAGGCGAAGAGGTATGGGTTGAGTAGGTGCGAAAGCGTAAAGAGTGAGGTGGAAAGGAGCAACTCGGGGAGCGGGGTGGGGAAGTAAGGCGCGTGCGGTGCTTTGGGTGAGTCGATGGGCCATATTAGTGGTGGAACCGAGGCGAGGAGGAGCCACGTAAGGAGGGATGTGATGGGTACAATGGTGTAAATTCGGACGAGATAGTCGTATGATCCTGTACGACATCAGCCGAGTGAGTGGTAGAGTCCAGTGATATTAACGGATACGGACCAAGGTAGAACCCCTCTTCCTCCAGTAATACTTCCAAGTCATCATCGTCCACCTCTTCGGGGACATCGAAGAGGAGATGGCTGTTTCGATACGTCTCGGGGCTATGAGTGTATGAGTGGGCTGGTCCACCGTTAACCTGCTGATCGCCGATGGTACCGTAAGACTGCCTCGATCTTGAGCGAGTATCGATACCAAGCATAGGCTTTTGATTGCCCACAACAGACTCTGGGGACGCTGCGGGCGCTTTGCCCTTTGACTATGAGGGTGGGAGTCTAAGCACAACCCTTCCGTCCGATGACACCGTGAACTGTGTACTGACTTTTGCGGCCGACATGAATCCAGACGTGGTGTTGAGGAGTTGTCTCAATCGTCCAACACCCATGGGTAACGCAGAGAAAATCGGGTCTCTAGAAAGGGGAGAGGTGAAAAATTTTTAAACGATGTATGATGACCACGCCATATGATGATAATATGATGACCAGACAAGGACGAGGGGAAAGTGCTCGAGGGCCAAAAGTGCGCAATAAGGTCGAGATCAGACAGTGATCAGACAGGTGACCAGAGCGACCGCGACCGCGACTGAATTGCTTCAGGGTCTCGACTCCACATGTCAAGGGCAACCTCTCGATTGGGTGACACTCCGTCGTATTGTAACCTAATAACTACAAAACGTGGTTCTAGAATCGAAACGAATATCCCCCTCATAGGGCCCCACAAACGCCGAGTGGTCGAGTGGAGAGACACGTTTTGAAATTCAGGTCACGTTTCAAAGTGAGCTCCTGCTTGTGCTGTAAACAAAAACGATCATTATTCAGTATGATTCCCGGTCGGAAATGAAGAGCGTCGAGAGGAGGAAACTCAGTGTTCGATGCATTTCAACAAGTTCCTGCGCTCCGATCCTCCAACGGAGAATTATCATGAGCCAGGAACATTCGTGTCCGCCCATCGAAAGAATAAATGATTCATCTTATAGGAAGATTCGACGGCCAACAAAGAGAAGAAATCTGGACAGATGGACTCACCCCTTGCTGTAAGCGACAAAGAATCCACCGAAAACGCGATGCCCGACAACACTGAAGAGAATGCACGTTCGTCAGTTCATCAGTCAGCTTAACGTTGGTACAACGTGCGAAAAAAAAGAGTTGCTTCAGACAAGGCTGAAATCAAAAGGTACTCCACACGGTAGTTCGGAATGTGGTAAAGTATGGTATGATGTTGAATCATCACCGGAGACAGAAACAAAGAGAGATCCAGAACTCACCGGAAACAAACCGAGACAAGTTGCAAACACGAGGATGCGCCAGTTGATATGTTGGCTTACATTCACGTGATTTATTCGCGTTATGTAATCGATCACAGTCACGTCGTCCCCTCCCCACCGCACCGCCCACTGACTTTGATCGACTGGCACCGCCAACTGCCAAAGTAGAGTTGTATTCCTTTTTAACACATCAAATCCTAAAAAACGCGCCGCACAAATGCAAAGCCTTCTACGCTGGGGCATCGAGAATTCTGGCAACGACGACAACAACTCCGCGACCGATGCCGTGCCACTCGCGCGGAGGACGGACCTCGATCCCGGGATCATCGACGCGATACTCGGCAGGCCCGACTCGGAACTGATGAAAGAGGCCCTCGCAAAGGCGCAGGACGTGTCTCTGGACGAGGACGCGCGTCTGACGGCGCTGGATGAACTCGAGATGGTAAATAAATAAAATTGAAAAAAAAAAGTTCCACTTTGCTTCCCTTCCCGCCGCTCGTTGTTCGATTCGATTCGATTCCGAGCGCGTGTCGTTTCTGATTGACGGCTCTCGTCTCGTCCGATTCGATTTCTCATAAACTGATCCACTGCTGTGTTTACCAGCTCGTCGAGAACATCGATAATGCGAACGGTAAGACGCGCCCCCATGTCATCGGTTGACCAACTTGCATGCCACTAACTCGTAATCCGCATCCTTCATTTAACCAGACCTCGAAAAGCTCGGAATGTGGGCGCCGCTGCAAGATTTACTCGCCACTCCCTCGGACGACATCAAACTGCAGGCGTTGTGGGTCATCGGCACGGCACTGCAAAACAATCCCGCCGCTCAAAAAGCGGTACGTCTCTTACCCCCTCGCCCGCGCGTTTGAGGGCCCTGAGGCTGCCTGCCCGCTACGACACGACCTAACGCGCCTTCTTTTTTTTCTTTTTTCTTTGCGCCGAATTTGGTGCAGTACCTCGCCCTCGACCCCTTCCCCGTCGTCACCTCCTACCTCACCTCCCCGTCCCAATCCTCCCAACAACTCCGGTCCAAAGCCATATACGCGCTCTCGGGCCTCTTGAAACACAACGCTGCCGCCATCGCCCCGTTTGGCTCAGCGGGCGGCTGGGAAGCCCTTCGCGGCGCTTTGTCAGGTATCGCAAAAATCCCTCTGATGCACCACCTTCCGAGTCCAATCCGCTCACTCTTTTTTAAAAAATCCCCGGTCGGGCTCCTCGGGCTCCCTTTTCGATACGTCTCAATCGAAATCGATTCGCTCTCTACCGTACGAACCCACCAAGACTCGGCCATCGGCGTTCGGCGCAAAGTCGCGTTTCTCCTCAATAGCCTCCTCACGCCCGCCGTCGCCGTCGCCCCCACCACGACGTCGACGACGAATTCCGGTGTGGAAGTGCACGGTGGGGGCGAGTCGCAATCGCCGGCGGCAGCCTCCGTGCACCCAAACTCGCACGCGTCGATGGTGGCCGACCCCGCGTCGGCCGATACGGCATCCGAGACGCTACGCGCCTTGCGCACGCACGGTCTGCTCCCCGTTCTCGTGCAGGAGCTGACGGAGCCTACGCCCTACGGGCCAGATGGCGACGAGGGCGATGGGACTGACGCCGATCTCGAAGAGAAACTGACCAGGTTTCGTATCTAAAACACTTCACTTTTTATTTTTTTTTGGCTCGTTTCGATGATATATCCATTTTATTGATGAGTTCGGTTTCTTTTTTTTTTTTGGCAGATTGCTGTACACGTACGTCTCTGCGCATGACGGGACGTTTGATGGTCCAGAGAAGGTGTCACTTCGAGCGTTCTTGGAATCTAGGGAGGCCTCGGGCGGCCAGGGTGAGGTCATGGGGCTCGGCACGAACGAGCTGAAGGCGCTGAAGAACGCGCTCACATAGGTGACCACGTGTATGTTGTATTCTATTGTACATTCCGTAAACGATAGACCAGCTCCGCCCGTGGGGAAGAGGTGTTTAATAAAAGAACGCGAGCGGTAGGCTGGCGGGGGGCTATATCAATTAATTACAACTTTGTGAAAATTCCATGGCCGATAAGAAAACCATCAAGGTATACATGTGTTATGACAGTACGAGTTCGTTTGGCAGCCTTAAATAACGCCATCATCACCCGAGGACCCCTCCAGTAACAAGAAGATCACAAGGTCAAAGTCATGGAATCAGAATCATGCTATATCTGTCGTCGCCCCAGGCATTATATGGTCAGAACCTGTGAGAGAACGTGGGAGAGAGGTATCCCCAGATTCAGACTCACTGATGACATGCTCCCCGTGCCGCTGTTCGGTCGTCTCAAAGTCCAGTGCTTGTATCCTGTAAGTATTTGCCTTCTCCGAATCCATGAGCATCATGCCCGACGGCGCGTCCGAGCGGGCAGAATCGGGGAATGACCCCTCCGGAGACCGGATGACCCCTCCTCGAGACACGGCTGTGTCTCGTAGTGAGATACGATTGTTGAGGGACACGAGGAGGGTGTTAGAGTATCTGTCGTCCCCAAGGCGGAGATTTTTTTAGTCAGCGATGATGTGCGGAGTGGAGATTTGCAACAAAGTAAAACGCTGATGGGGCAACTCACAGCTTGCCGAGTACTTGCGTGCTGTGTAAACACAAGCGATGTGGATAGAATTTGATCATCAGATGACGAGATCGTTTGAACGGAGGAATCAAACTCGGGCACGTACGGGCACAGGTAATAACCCTTTTGCTATTTTTCAAAAAATTGGCACGTCAGTTCGGGCCGGTGGGTGCCAGACGGCGGCATTACTCACAGGGAAGACCACGACCATAAGCATCGATATGAGACTGATTGTAGCTGAGAGAAGATGAGAGGAGGATCGACGAATCAAGACTCGGGATGGCTTACTCGTCATTAGGTTGGTCTCGACCGTCAGCCGCACTATGCTTACAAGTGCGTGACTGCTCAAGTAGCCATCCCTAGACCTCCGCCGGATTAACTGTGGGATTGGAGACAGATGGTCAGCATCTGGTAGAACCCCCATTGACGGGAAACGAAAAAAAAATAAAAACTCACGAAAAATAGCATTGTGCTTGCGATGAATATGTCAGAGACGGTGTTTCCGATGAGCCAGGTCTGAAGGGGCACAGCTATTTCGTCAGAAAGGTATGTGTGTTTGCGTGCTCGGTGACCATACCATTGCGAGAATTTTCAGTATGCTTCCTCTGGCAAATCTCCCTTTGACATGGGTCTGCTGCAGGTGAGCCATGTTCTGCATGTAGTGAAAGGAAGGGGGCTCACATAGGTACCACCCCAGATCGCCGCCGTTACGTCGACGAATGAGGACTACGACGATCGTGGGATAGCTCCAAGACACAGAGAAGGAGCGACGTACTATAATGATGAGTCCACATAGCCACCATGTCTTTTTGTTGCCAAGCACCCATATCCGATAAACGAAAAACATTTGAACAGCGAAGGCAACCACGGATCCCAATATCGGCGTGTCAAATGCAGAAGCATACGGCGAAGTGATGTGATTCATATTCCCGAATCCGGAGGCGAACCAGTAGTAGAGGTCTGCACCGTTTAGCGACGTCTGCAGTGTCTCCACGAAGAACACGATGTACACTGTAAAACGTGAGTCAGGGAGATGCTCATGGGCCACGATGAGGAGTTCTCTTGCCCAGTAGCTTAATGGCCCGCCTGTCTTCCACAAAGTTGTAGGTGTACACGTCTTAAGACGACAGAGGTGAATGAACGGGTCGGGATGAAGCAAAAGACGATGCTCACAGAACTGGACTAACAGGCAACCATACAGACACCAGTTGAAGATGCCGCCCACGAGCTATAGATAAGGAAAGGATGAACGTCAGAGAACGACGTGTATCCGGCTGGACGTACTAGGGGTGCAGATCTGAAAGAAAAAGGCGTCAGAACGACTGGCCGTAGCGTACAAGAAGGTCGGACCGTACTCACAATTCAATGATGTTTGGGGGGATGGGGGGGAGGTCCGACATGACCGACTAGGAGGCAAGGGAGCGGGGATGATGGGGGGGCGTAAAAGAGCCAGGAAAAGAAGGCCGTGTGCTTTGGGCCAGTGGGCATGCGAGTATTTGGGAGAAGCTGGAGTGGGGTAATTATAACTGACATGGGCGCATCACTCTTTTGTGACCAAAAGGGACCACATGGGACGCATGCGAGTGGGGCGAATGAGAACGTGACCCTGAGATTAGACCCGTCGTCGGAGACATTCGCACCGCGTTCGTCGGCTTACACAGCAGCTGAGCCGAGAGTGATTGGTGGTGTGCGTCTGGACAAATCGACAAAATGTGAAAATCGAATCCAAGAAGCCGACGTCCAACCTCTCCGGCCGGCGTGAGGGGGGCAGTGTTCCGTATCCCCGGCGTGGCGTCGTCCATTCGTAGCCATTTACGGTTAATCCGGGGGGAAAGTGGACGAGAAGTTCAGGGTTTTTTGACGCTGGATCATTGATATTGTTGATGTACAGTTTTAGTTTCAGGAAATAAATAGAGTTGATGGATGACCCATCATCGATGAAGGGCCATTGACCTATTTTTATACAGGCACAAGCTGCATAGAATGCACGTTGATGGCTGCCAGTGCCAGTGGTGTTGGCAACGAGTTGACGACGACCTTGTGTACTCCTGGTGTCTATCACCCCCAGCTATGAGCGCGAAGCTGGGAAGTGGGAAGCACTGCCAGTGGAAAGGCAATGCTAAAAGGCACGACGATCCTTTGTTCTCCCTCAGGCTGATCACAATCATGAGTCCGGGGCTGTGTCGGACTAACCTTGCCCGCTCTTTACTGCATCCGACGTGTCCGGTACACACCCCAAACCCTGGGAACGTATACAAAGTTGATGCCGGAAAATGATATGATGCTTGAAGCCACAAACTACAAGCCGAATGATGACTAAACTAATTTCCAATTATCCTGGGGGGAGGAGGCGCAACGTGGGTTAGTACAGCTCGTAACCCCAGGTCCTGTTAGTGAAATGTCCAAGTCTCGGCTGCCTGTCATATAATGTAGGTAGTCTTCCGGGGTGACCCAACTGGAATCCCACGTTTGGAGCAGTCGCCTCTTCTGTGCTGGCTCTCGTCAGAAAGGACAATACCTTCCTGGCACAGCGAGGAACATCCACGGTCTTTATATCAATACACCAGACGATCTATTCAAAGGAAGGGCCCATAGCTGAGTATGAAGCTGATTCGCGCTATGGTCGTCAATTCTTGCCAGAAGATGGACGAGTAACGACCCGCGTTACTCATGGTCTCTCATACACCCCCGATACCCGATGACTTGTACGTCGCTGAAGGCTGCTTGATCCCCACAATCGCTATATCCGTATTGCTGTCGAAGCGAGTCCTATCGAGGGTTAAAGTCTCCGTTCGATTTGCTATTCCGCGAGTGGTCGCTACTTCGCGAATCGAAATGCGATTATTGAGCGAGGCGAGGAGTGTATTGGAGTATCTGCCAAGGATATTAGTATCGGTGGGATATACGGCAATGCCGGACGGCAAGGCGGCGGTAGTGTTCTCACAGTTTTCCGAGAATAGCCGTGCTGCGGAAGCCAGACCGTGAGATGATGAAGAACCGAAGAGAAGACAGGTCTTACGGGCACGTGTACCAGTTCTCGTTCTATATCGAAATCGTATCAGACTCCGGGGTCAATGGTCATCTGTGGATTACTCACGGGAAATAGGACAACCAACAGGAGCGAAACAATTCCCACAGAAGCTGAGGTGCGTGTAAGAATGGTGGCGTACAGACGCCAAGGGTATAAACTTACTCGTCAATAAGTTAGTCTCGATAGTCAACCTCACAATCTTCACAAGAGCATGGTCACCATAAAAACCACGTGTGTCTCTATGTCGTTTTACCAGCTACACGTATCCATAACAAAATCAGTTCCTGGTGAAGCCGGTGAAAGTCCACCACAAAAAGAGCGCCGCAACTCACGTGATAAAGTAGCGCAGAAGCGATAAGGATGTCGGCCATCGTGTTCCCAACGAGCCACGTCTAGATAAAGCCGCCATTAGCCGGAAGTTTGGTGAGGGGTTCTTAATGACTGTAGTCATACAATGGCCATACGCCTCAGCGCTTCTCCGCTGGCAAAACTTCTGTGGATGTGAGCCTGCGCTAGTGAGCGCATATACTTTATAAGCGATTTGGATAAGACGAGACTCACATAAATGCCACCAGCGAACGCCGCTGCTGCATTGAGAATGGAGAACTAGGAAATGCACTAAAGAACTGCGACTACTTTCGAGAGGCGCTTGTGATTGACCCACCAGACAGATGAACAAGCAGAACCACTTGGCCCACTTAACGCCTAGCGCCCAGATGCGATGAGCAAAGAAAAACTCTACGATCAAGGACACAACGGATTCGATGATCGGTACGTCGAAGGCGGCCGCAAACGGAAAGGCGAGATGTCTTATATCACCATAACCGGAGGCGAACCAGTAATAGACGTCGGCGCCACTGAGTCCTGTTTGTACGGTCTCGAGAAAAAAAACAAAGCACACTACACAAGAATTGTCAGAAGCTGATTGAGATGGAGGCAAGGAAAGGATTGCATACCAAGTAACTTGATGCGCCGTTTGTCTTCAGGAAAATTGTAGCTATATACATCTTTACGGTCTCATGAGCAACCCTATACAGGGAAGAAGACTGCGAGGCTCACAAAACTGAACCATGAGAACCCCATACAGGCACCAGTTCCAAAGAACTCCTAGAAGCTAACAGCGAGAAGGAATGGGCATCGATGATGACAAAGTCGGGACCTTTCGCACGTACAAGTGGCGCAGCTCTGATCAGAATAAGACAAACGCTCCGTAAGAACGGGTCTCAGACATGATGACACTCACATGTGGGCGATGTGGGGAGGGAGAGGAGGCAGGTCTGCCATGATGGTAGATAGAGTAGTGCTCGACGTATTCGACGGAGCGACGACATATAACAGAGTCGAAGCGGGAGATGACTCAGCTCCTGAAGTAACTGCGGCAGCCCCAATAACGAGAGGGTTCCCAAATTGGAGCGTTAATACAGCAAAAACGGACGAAGTGACAGGTGTGACATTGACGGTCGTCGTTCTTAGGAAGTTGGGAACGGTTGTATGCATCAGCAAACGCCACTTACAAAACACATGTACATGCTTACCATCAGCCCAATCTAGCTTCTCATCCATTTTGAAGTCTCGATACTCGTCGCTCTGAGCACTCGAGAACATCGATAACGGATCGTTGCCTCGGAGTGGTATTGAGGGGAGACAGATAACACGAAATCCCCGTCTGTTATTCCTGATTCGTCGGAGGTTGAAACCAGTCAGTCGTGACTCCTCGGAGGATCGGGTTTAGTTGATAGTGCGGGCATCCACCTCCAAAGACACAAGGTCAGAAACCGAAAGATCTCACAGCCCCAGATCAAGCGCTCAGCGCTCAGTCCCAACTTGGTAACGGTGCTCTGTGAAGGCAGCGCTCGCCAAGCCAGGTGGGACAATCTGGCCGAGTGCACTCAGGCTCATATCTGAAAGTACAGACCCTGAAGCAGAAGGAAGACAGGCTCCAGTTGAACCTTGCTCACCTTGGTGTTCCTTAGGCTCTGTCCTCCTTTGATTAAAACACGATATCAACCAATCCACATCGATCACATCGGCTTCGACGAACTTCGGCGCAAATTGGTCCATTTAGAACAATTGGAACCGCCACCGGCGCCGTGCGTACGGTCGTGGCACAGTTGGACCAAACCGCATGGTGGATGTGATCAGGAAGATGTGCATAATACCGTTATAGTCCGACGGTCCGAAGTGGCGGCCTCGTGTCATGGGACCTTTGCATGCTCGAACTTCCAGGATTCCATTCGTCGCTCACACGCATCTAGTTGTGGAGGGGCATATTGGCAGCTAATTCTCATGCATCCACGGCGTTTGCAGCGCGCCTTCGGATGTAGTTGTTGTGAATATGATGACCGGGACTGACGCAAGCTATTGCCCGCGTCTCGGGAATCCGGCCCGGTCTCTTCCGGCCACCGAGGACCTCAGAGGGAAAAAACATTCATTAGGGAGCGCCAAGTGAGGGTAGCAGGACGGACCGGGAGTCCTCCGAGGACGGTTATATTCAGTCCTACAGCCCTGTCCTACAGCATTGCCCATTTCGGTGAGGACCTCGACCGCATCCGCGTAGATAGTATTCCCAGCCTGATCCGAGGATCCCGCCCGAGTATACAATATGAACGTCATTGATCAGATTGAAACCACAAACAACGAGATATCTATTATTCACGTTGAGGGGTTGAATGTTAAACGGGAATAGAAGATCGGAATGCTCACCAATAACTTTCTCGCTCGCTTTGTCCTCTCTTCGTTGGTTGTATCCCTTTTTGAGATACGTGAGGGAATTCCCAAAGGAGACTGCCAGTGTTAGGGTTCTAGGTTGAGGCTATGCTCCTCTCCTGGATGACTCCGGGATGAGGGTGAAGTTATCGAGAGAGGAACGCGTTCGTGTACCCGCATGACCATTTGTCAATCATCATAATGTTGGTATTCACAAACAACGGGCGCTCCCGAAGTTTTCTAATGATAGCAGTGCCAAAAGCTGGTAATATGAAGGGATAAAAGTTGAGGCGTAGGGGCAAGGGTCTGATGATGTGTCAGTTCATTTGCCGAACGTGTGGCAGCGAAAGTGAACCGAGAGTAACTCACACCGGGTAATCATAAAGCGCTAGCCTGAGCGGCACGAACGGGTTGGCGGGCGCGAATTCGACGCCAAATGAGTTGGAGAGGATAACGACGACGAACAGTCCAACGACGTTCGTGCTTGTGTGTAAAATCTAGTCATCTACTTCAAACCCCGAAGCGGCTATAAGCGCAAGCTAGCGCTCCTCCAGGTTCATCAACTAGAAGATCGCGTCTACGGTGCCGTCGCATGCACGACGTGGAGATCGGCAAGGATTGATATCCGATAATTTCGGTACAAATTCTGAATCCGTGAGAACATATACAGATCGACGTCAAATAAAGCTAGAAGCTGCGCACTGTGCTAATGTGTGATTGGCAAGTATTACCACCTGAAGATCTCCGGGTGATGACAAAGATACTTGCGAGATCTTTCGCAAAATAAACGCCGTGCCTGTGGAGACGTGATCGGTGGGGTGGACTGTCGTCCCTCTTCGGCTCGTCCTACCCTGCAATAGTCGATGACCGATCCATCAACATCACTGATATCCAATCATACTGCTGGAATGTCGAAAAGTCACAGCGGCAACCAATCTGGAATCCCTTTTCATTATCTAATCATCGGGAAACACTCAAAAGGAACAAGGAAAGGATTTGCTGGAGGTTCCGAGCTAAATACACTGCACATCAGATGGTAAGAACTGTCAGAAACTGAGAGGTACGGAGGGAAGGGATTTGCGTGCCTAGCAACCTGATGGCACACTTGACGCTGGGAAACAAAGACCGTAACTATACAGGTTACTCGCATATGGATTTCGCCAGGAGGTTTGACCTTGACCTCTATAAACATCGCACTTGAGAGTTGGGAGGCATGCCAGGACTAGGTATGGTGTTAGTTGTTTTAGATAGAATACCCCCAGTGGAAGGTGCTTCTTCAACCGGGACTGTTCTGCCTAAAGTCTAAAACAACCTCGCTGATGGGTGATTCAAGGATGAGGAAGGAAAGTGTAGGCCGGTGATCGGAAAAAAGAAGTAAAGCGGAGACTAAACTTTGAGTTACCGACTCATTACTCGGTGCTACGGTGTTACTACCCTAGGTTGTGCGCTGTATGAAGTTAGCGATTGAACTTGCTAGGTCCTTTCGGTTCTCATCATTTCCGAGATTGTGACAAGTAGTATGCAATTTGCCAGATCACTCAAAACTTCGCCCACCGGAAAGCACGCCTTGTCTGGCATGAAAGCTGCAGATCATTGTTCTATACAGCGAGCAACATGTACATCGCCTCTATCAATGCACCCGACCGTCAATGGAAAAAAATAATATAAACGAACTTCCGTGATGTGGGCAAACGACCTGCATCATTGCTCACTTTTAACTCTCATACACCCCCGCTCACCGATGAGGATGTCAGCCATCGTATTCCTAGATGAAGTCGCCGTTCGTGGAACGACATGGTGTGAAGCTCTC
Source organism: Russula foetens (assembly GCA_003316565.1). Classification (NCBI taxonomy): domain Eukaryota; kingdom Fungi; phylum Basidiomycota; class Agaricomycetes; order Russulales; family Russulaceae; genus Russula; species Russula foetens. The sequence continues at coordinate 18,846 of QFFA01000306.1, forward strand.
GAGGATCGTGATCGTGCCATTGCAATGTCTCTGAGCGCCCCACCGCTGGCAAAACTTTGATGGATATGTGCCTGCTGCGACATTGAGCCCCGTAAGCTGTCAGCGACTTGCGCTCAAGATCTGCGTTTTCGGGGACCGGTGTTATCGACCGGACAGATGAGCAAGCAAAAGCACCGGAAGCGCCTGATCCCAAACACCCAGATGCGGTGAATTTAAAAAATAACTCGACGATCAAGGACACCGCTGGCACAAATTCGATAATCGGGACGTCGGAGGTAGACACGAACGGGGCAAACCATGTTTCATCTCACGATATCCCGAGATGAACCAGTCACGAATGCATGAAGCTTGCATGAAGGTCAGAGGTCAGAGCAATTGATCGCTGTTTGCCTGGTTTCAGACAACATCACTGTGTGCAGTGCATACGAACTGTCAGGACGCCGAATATATGAAAACGAGAAAGGTTTACGTGCCGAACAACTTGACAGGCTACTCGTCTTCGGGAAAATTATAGCTAAACGCGTCTTTACGGTCTAGTGAGTTACTTGAGGAACGTACACAAGGATCCTAAATAAGCACCGGTTCCAAAAGCCTCCAAAAGGCTAACAAGAAGAATTGTGCATCGCTGTTAACAAACCCGAAATTGTCACGCATACAAGTGGTGCAGTTCTGAGTAGAACATATTAGTCTCAGTGAGAATGGATGTTGGATGTAACGGTGCTCACGTTAGGAGCAAATGAGCAAATGAGCAATCACGCCAACAAAGCCCAGAGCAGAGCCCTGCTAGTTATTTATTCTACATGCTTCGAGCGACGATACACTGGCAGCAAAGGCTGAGCGACGACTCATCACCAGAACGTAACACTCAAACCTGTAGTCCCACTGGCAACACACGGAGTGCATATCACAAGAATCGGTTCTTCTTTCTTCTCTGGGAACATCAGACAATTCAGTCGAGAGATACGAGTTGAAATATGTCGTTGCACAGGGGAGAGAATGATGTCGGTTTGATCGTAACAGGTCGACCTTCATTGAGCATTGACAAGGGGGTGAGTGATGGGACCTACTACAGAGTTGTCAGAATACGCACATATCCGCACACTAGTCCAGTACTACCTTCTGGAGGACGATAGTTCACGTTCGGTCTGAAGTCAGGGTACTCATCGCTCCCCTCGAACCACCCCTCGGCGACAGTACTTTGATCACACGGGGAAAGAACACTCGAAGGCAAATGAGCAGGGGCTGTGAGGGACGCCGATGAATGAGAGAACGGAATATGAAAAATGAAAATACAAATACGATTTATGAAAATACCATATTTGTGGCGCCATGTCCGCCGGAGGACCGGAGGTTGAAACGGCGCGGCCGGCTGTGAAAACGGGCGGCCCGATTTTACCTAGTTTGACGTCGGCGTATTGGAGTTCCTCGAAGATAACAAAGACACGAAAGACGTAATCGAGAAAAGTATAACATTGGAGCGCTTATCTCCCTTCTTGCCTAACTTAGTGCGGACTCTCCGTGGAGCTAACGCCCACAGCCATGATCCATCCAACAGAGTAGACTGGACTGCCCCCATGGCAGGGCTCGCCCAGCACCGGAGCACAGATTCTGTGGCCGTGGCCTGAAAAAACCCAAGCTGTCCCCCCTCTCGGGATCCTGCGCGGTGGTCCGGTCCCAACGTACAGACTTCGCCCCTCTTTGAGTACGTAAGACAACGGACCCACACATCACGACGGCCCCGAGAAAAACGCTTTCCCACATTTGGCCATTTCCAACCCGATCGAAAATGCACTGAGTGGAGCGGTGGCGCCATTGTGTGCCACGCCACCACCAAATCGCGGTGCGGTAGGCACGCAGCCAGAACGGATGTGATGGACTCACACGACATCTTTACAACATAGCCAGAGGGTGGGCGACCTCCTTTCTCCTTTGATCGGGACATGTTCGAACTGCCCAGATTGGCATTTGCATTTGTCGTTTGCGCCCATGGTTCACACGCATTCTGGATATGAAGGGTCTACGAACAGCCCCAATTCGTGTGCGTCCATACTCTATAGCGCGCTTTGCCAGTCGCCAGTCCTGGTTTCCCCGTCATAAAGCCAGTGATGTCCTGTGCGCCTGGAAGGTGTGTGAAGGCGATGCCAACGCTAGGGCTGACATATGACCGTTTACAAGCTTTACAGTCCTTGAGCAGAGAAAGCTGTAGGTCGTAGAAGCACAAAGCGAGGGAAGCACCAAAAATCCAGTGACCGCTTGATGCGGCTGTATTCTGCCCCACAATAATACTTACAGTAGCTATGATTATGCGGTCTTTGGCCGCGTGGATAGAATTCATGATGTAACCAGCCGGCCTCTATCCTGTAACATACATTCTATGATGAGACTGTCCGACAGCATCTTGGCCTGCCACTGAAACCATAAATGATGTGATATCTGTTTGTTCGGGTCAGGTTCTCGAAAGGCAGACAAGGAAGGAAGCACCGCAGTACTCACCAATGGTCCCCTCGCGTGTCCCATCCCCTCCTGATTGTAACCCTTGGTTGAACGATGAGACCATGACCTTCTCAAACCGCACTTGCGGGATACTCGAGGGTGCACTCGGAGGAGGGGGTGCAATCTCTCGAGGTCTGGGCAACACTCCTCCCCCGGACGGACCTTCCCGGATGGAGATGCGGTTGTTAAGAGAGACAAGGAGAGTGTTCGAGTATCTGCACAAAACCGATCATTAGCGGTGTTGATACCCACAATCAATGTCGGCAGTCCCACAATTTCCCAACGATAGCCGTACTAGGAAGCGAAAATAAGATGATGGGATAAAGGGTAGAGATAAATTGATACGTACGGGCAAGCGTACCAGTTCTTGTCCTGGGGAGTTATTGATGGGTCAGATCTTCCGGAGAGTAAGTGGCATCCAAGGTCACGCACAGGGAATATGACGACCATTAGTAATGAAATAGTCGCAACAGTAGCTAAAAGGGTGTGAGATGGTTGGCGCAATCAGAATGGGAGCGCACGCACTAGTCAATACGTTCGTTTCGACCGTCAACAGCACTACTTTCTGTAATCCACGGCTACCAAAAGGCCAACCCTCGGTCGCACGACGTTTTGTCAACTGCATAGATGACGAATCAGTTTTCACATCCTCGCCGCTATGTGCAGCGTCCTTACGTGATAGAGCATTCCCACAGTGATCAAAATATCAGCCACAGTGTTTCCGATGAGCCAGGTCTGACAGCGCCACATTAGTCAGAGATGTTGACGAGTGTGAGATTAGTCACATGGTAGCCTCACCAAGGCAAGGGCCTTGAGCCTCCGGCCACTGGGAAAGGTGTTGGAAATATGCGCCTGCCGCAGTGAGTTGGCGCGGAATTTACGTGATACCTCCAAGGCTTACCTCGATACCACCAGCGAATGCTGCAGCAGCATCGACAGTAGAACACTGTTGAAATCGTAAGCTCGACATACCTCATCAGGTCAGAACTGCATGATCAATTCACCGCACAGATACCGATAATCAGGCAAATCCACAAGGAGTTCTTGTTGCTGAGCACCCAGACACGATAAGCGAAGAAGAAATGGACAGTCAGGGAGGCAACAGCTCCGATTAATGGAACGTCGAAAGCGGCTGCGTGAGGGTTGGACAGACGTTCCATATTACCGAAGCCGGACGCGAACCAGTAGTATAGGTCCGCTCCGCTCAGCGCCGTTTGTAACGTCTCGAGGAAAAATAAACCGTAGACTGTAAATGAGTCGTCATTGAGAACAGGAAAATGATTGGCAAGGAAAGTACATGCCTAGTAATTTGAGGAGTATCCTGTCTTTAGGGAAATTGTAGCTGTACACATCTTAACGTCTCATTAGTGAGTGGAATAGTATGGCCGTATGAAAGCAGAAAATGAGAGCTTACAGAGCTGGACAAGCAAAACTCCATATAACGACCAATTCCAAACGGTCCCCAAAAGCTAATTGGTAGGGAGGCGTCAACAACGCCATCGAATGTGGGACAACCATCACACGCACAAGAGGCGCAGCGCTGAAAGAAGGCATGAGCGAGAAGTTCGTGTGAGAACGGGCGTCAAAAACAATAACACATACACATCGGCTGGGTTTGGGGGAATAGTGAGAGTCGACATGAACTCGTGAAATGAAAGTGAACAGGCACAACCCAAGCTACCAGGGAACAAAGCCTCGATCAGTTGAAAGTTGGGGGCGAGGGTGTTCCATTACTGAGCCGACCAATATACCAGGAGTCGCACGGAGCCTGACTCATCACTGGAGGGCCCGATTTATGGTGGCACGTCCAGTTCAGTTCCCGATGATTGGCTGTAGCCCTCATTGCTTGATCAATTGGGTTAACCAATAGGCAGGATGGGATCCGTTGAGCCCATATGGCGAGGGCGGCTTGTGCGGAGATATTTGTACTGATCGCATTGTATCCTGATGGAGTGAGCGGCGGTGATAAATCGCCATACTTGGTAACCAGCGTCCAAAGGAGCAATGAAACAAAAGGACCTACGTTCCTGCTTGCAGCCCGGGAGAGCTGACAACCTGTGTATTTCACGAATTATGACAATTTGGAGTAATTCTTGTCTAGCCAGTCACAATTCGGGGCAGTACAACTGTGGACTTTATGCATGACAGGCGTCGTCGTCAGGAATGCTGCAAAATGCAGGCATCAATACGCTGGCTATAGGCAAGATTCCGAAGATGAAAAAAGAGTGGATTGCGTGCTGACCGCATGGCTCCTGAGCTCGCTTGTCCTCTCAGGCTGTTGAACGTCTGCTTCCTATTGCACATATATGATATGCAGGGCACAATCGCAATCGAATTGAACTTGGTATGAAGGGTACACAGCCTCCCCGTGATTGTTCATCTTGCTTCTGTGACACGTTAAAACTGAAACGGATCATAGTCGATAGCGACGAATACCTGTAAATCAGCTCGCTTAGTCCACTGAAGCAGAATGCTGTGCCCCGAACCTGAATGCTTACGTGGTATACCGGAGACTTGTGTCGCTAGCTATTTTGCATGCGGACCGCCGGGTCATTCAATCACGGGCAAAAACAAGCAGATTGGTCGACCTACCCAACGCACACGGACACCCGATATTGGGCGTACAAGGTACATCGGATAGTAAATGTGTTGGAGGTGGCTGCAAAATCGCGGCGCGAGGGTGGCAGCCACGTGTCACAACGACCTCACAGGCGAGACTCGGTCCGGCTGTCCGCTGTCCGCTCTGGGCTCTGCCAGTGCGGCATGCGATTCAACCGCATTTTCGATACATAGTACACTCCCCTGAACCGTATCACTACCAATTCAACGAACAGTAAACAACACAGACTAGACTGAAGAGCTGGCACCGCATCAGGAAAACCCGCTTTTTAGTACTTTTCATCCGTCTTTTGCTAAAAAAAGAGCAGGGAGATTTTCAAGGAGTACTTTGGCTTGGACAAAGGTATCCCTCCTCCTTTTCTGCACTTTTTCATGTTGCTTGGGCAGTTTTGTGAAATTTTGCGTGCAAATTTAGTGAAAGCTGATTCGACTTGTTTTTGAAACGAACTGTCCATGTGGGATACTCTCCTAATCAATTGATGTCCCTTTAATTAAGGTACTTTGTTTCAGGTGGCCTATTGTTCTTACGTTTTAGAAAAATCTTCGAAGTCCCTACGTACCATGCTTGAACGCTTGAACGTTTGAACGGTTGACCAGAAAAGTAAACGCAAGGTTTTCCTGATGCAGACTTGTGGTGCCAGTCGACACAATCTACGGGAGCTAATATGATCGGTTGACTAATAGCCCATAGAGTGGGATCATGAGTAACACTACACGAGGTTATATGATGGATGACAACAGATACGTGGATCAAAAGGGAACGCATTGAATTGCTTCCTATTGCGTCCCAGGGAAATCGTAACCAGGTCTTGCGCAGAACGGTACCGAATGGGGTCAGACACCGTGAGAGGCGATAACACGATGCTCGTAGCACTTCTGGCTGCTTTGAGCGATTATGCGGCCTTGGATGCATGGGTATCATTCACTTAACTACCATTTTCAGCGTGACACAATGTAAGTACTGAGATAAATAGTTGGTCTGGGTGGTCCTGCCGGCCAAATTGCGTCATATTTCCGCTTCTTTTAATGGTGTTGAAAGCCCTTGGGGTGAGATATCTGAAATTTATGTTGAGGCGCTGAAAGGAAACCCGGGTATGAAGTACGACAGCACTCACCAATGATTCCATCCTCTCCTGAGCCTGAGTGCGACCTTTGTTGGGAAGCATACGAGGTCTTTTCGAGCTCCAAATGCACGGCGCCAGAGAATCGTCTTATCATAGGTCGTGACGACGCCAATAAACCCCCTCTCACATGTGACTCTTCCCGGATGGAGATGCGGTTGTTGAGAGAGACGAGGAGCGTGTTCGAGTATCTGCGCCGATAAACGCAAACTATCAGTAGGGGTTATATCCACGTCCAGCGAACGGTCCTACAGTTTCCCGAGGATAGCAGCACTAAGATATGGTGATCAGGAGTGAGGAAGACGTAAAAGTTGAATCGAGACCTACGGGCAAGTGTACCAGATTTTGTCCTACGTAGCGTTGACGAGTAAGATCATCCGTAGAATGAGTGGAATATTAAGTTACGCACAGGAAAAATGGAGACCATCAGCAGTGTTATCACCCCATTGACGGCTGAGTGTGTGTGAGATGGCAGGCGCGATCAGAGAAACGAGAGCAAACCCACTAGTCATTATGTTGGTTTCGATCGTCAATCTCACGACTTTCCGTAAAGCATGGTTCCGGAAGGGGTCACCCCTATTATTACGTCCTCTTGTCAACTGTAGATGTCCCAAAGGGTGATAATCAGTTTAACGTCTCATCCGAAGGACTTGCAGCGTTTTTCACATAATAAAGCATCAATGACGAAATAAAGGTGTCAGCCACGGTGTTTCCGATGAGCCAGCTCTGTGATAGAATCGCATGAACTAGGGAATCAGAGTTTGGTAATCAGGAATACGGTAGCCATACCAACGCAAAGAACTTCAGCCTCCAGCCACTAACGAACCTGCCGATTATGTGCGCCTGCGACCGTGAGCCATGGCGTATTACGTGAAACCCACAAAAACTTACATAGACACCCCAGGAGAATGCCGCTAAAGCGTCGAAAGTGGAGAACTATGAATACGTCGAGTTTATATATCGTTATAGGTTAGGACTCTATGGTCGACCCACCACACAGATAGTCATGCATATCCACCAGGACTTCTTGTTGCTAAGCACCCAGACACGATAAGAAAAAAAGTATTGGACGACCAGAGAAACCACAGCCCCGATAAGCGGCACTTCGAATGCGGATATGTAAGGGTTGGCCAGGTGGTTCATATTACCGAAGCCGGAGGCGAACCTGTAGTACAGGTCTGCACCGCTCATTGCTGTCTGTATCGTTTCAATCAGAAACACAGCATAGACTGCGGAGGAGCCGTCATTAAGGCAGGCATGCTGGGTGGAGATACAATGCACCTAGCAGTTTGATGGACATCCTGTCTTGCGAGAAGTTGTAGCTGTACACATCTTTGACCATGCAATTAGCAGGCGGACGATAGACGTGGGAGGTTGTGGGGATGAGCCTACAGGTCTGGACTACCAGAACCCCATATAACGCCCAATTCCATACGCTCCCCAAAAGCTAAGCAGCAGGAGGGCGGTAAATAACGTTGACGAGCACAAGCCAACTGAAAGGTCGAACGCACCGGGGGGGCTGTGCTGGATAAGCGGTCAGCGTTTATGTGAAAACAGGCTTCAGATATAAGACCACCTACATGTCTGCGATATTTGGTGGGATAGGAGGAAGGGCAGACATGATGTTGTGGATTATGGGCGGGCGGATGAGGCGCGGCCCAAGAGAGCACGGCCAAGGCCTTTATTTGTCGAAGGGTTGTGGGACAAGCTTGTGGCCGTATAACTGGGAATCCTTGACTAATCACTATAGCGTGATGTACTGTGATCCGGTACGCCAGTAGTCCCAGAACTTTGGCTCCAGCCTTAAGGCCTGGGATATTGACCCGATCCAACCCGAAGTGAGTCCGTGAGTCCCACGCATTTGAGTAGTGCTTGTTCAGTCCATCCACCTTGTGAGTTTCGTACCACGTACTACATTCAAATGAACGCAGAAAAAAAAAAGTTCCGATGAGACCCTTGAGATTTGGGGGATGAGGAACGAGTCAGTGATATGTTACGGACGCTTACTTTGTTTCCTTCGTCAGATCAACGTATGCACTGGCATCCCAATATGTCAACTAGTTCGGAGACGAATCTGAAAACAGGCCCAAATACCGAAGGACAGCCCCCGCATGTACATGATCTTGATCTGTACGGATAGAGTTGGAGACAGACTGTTGTTATTATTTGTTGATGATGCGATGGTGCCAGTGGAGGCTTCTACCCTGTCAGCGACTTGATTCATTAAAGCACAACCCCGTGGACCCGACGGCGGTTTACTTAGTACGAGATACGCAGCCCGCCAATTCTACGCCCAGGCTGTCTCGTCCCACATGATTATCACGTACGTCGGGGTCGTCGGAGCGCCCATCGAAAGCCCGAACAGTCGATCCACCTGATACACAACTTGGAAACAGACGCGGCGTCAAACACGCCCAGATACTTGGGATAAACGTTTTCCCTCAACCCTTGAGCGCTTGAGCCTACGCCCCCACAGTTCAATAACTGACGGACGAGCAGTCAACTATCAAGTTAAAAGGAGCTGGCCGAGACCTGTCATCAGTACCAGTCAATCACGATCCGCACAAACGGCGTCATGCGTCATGAGAAGAAAACAAACGAGCATGTCTATGTCAACTTCGGGTTGCAGGCGAGTCATGGTCGATTAATTGAACCACCACGGGAGAGGTCACGAGTAAGTTCATGTGCACTACCTGGGCTCCGCACCAGGAAGTACACAAATAGGACGTAATGACGGGAGCTTCCTATTGCCCGCGGGGGAGACTTCGATAAACACGTATTGTGCAGGTCCAGTACCTACAGTAGTGATCCTGGTCAGTCAGTCATCCTCTAGGCGAGCTCAATTCCCTGATAAAGCTCTCCTTCTTTGGCGTCGACGAGGGCGCAACGCGCGCAACGCTCTGTGTCAAACCGGGCAATGGAAGCATCCGGCCGCGCTGCCCTCTGACTCGGGGTCCGGCGAACGTGCCCCAAACCGATTCCAATCCTCTTCGCCACGCCACGAAAAACGCCACTTCCTGATGATGACCATGCGGTATAAGCATGCGGTAGTAGTAGGGATGACCGCGCCGACTGTCACGGTCCCTCTGAAACGCCGAGAATCGCCGCCGCACCAAGCTGTGGAAACTCCCGGGGCATTTTTAACGGCAAGGCAGGACATTGCGCGCCCACAGGCTGTGAGTCTAGATCTATGACATGATTCGGTTTGATCCAACTGTCCCTGATCACAAGGACGATTAGTCCCGTCCATCAACTGTAACTCGCACGACAACTGTGTCTATAACATGCCCAGGGAAATCGAGGTGTCCCATAAGGATGGTGGACCTTGTACGAAAAAAAAAGACACATACGGACAAGCAACTTGAATCCACGGGACCAAACGACGCGAACTGGTTGGGTGGGCAGCCTGGGTGTGAGAGGATCCGAGCGCCATTACTTAGAGGTTGGAGGAGCAGTTGAAATCATTGGCCCGGATTGCCAGGATCCGGTCTTGGGTTGGTGTTGATCACTGGCGCTGCTGGTGATGGTCCCCAGAATATGACGATGACTTGGACCCAGTGGTGGACGCGAAGGACGGGCACCACAGTCACAGTTGGTTGTGTATCGTCACGTCACATCTCCTGCCTGCGGACGATATCGTCGTGACACGGCTGCTTTTTTTTGCGAGTCTGTCTCTACCTCATTCACATTCTCAGGGATGGCCACCACAATCAATATCTTCTGGGCACACTAAACTGCGTCATGAATAACCAACTAGGTGCGCCCTCTCCGCTGACTTTGACCGCCGTCTGAGAACCCTGCGTGGTTGCGTTCTGAGACAGTACTGAGGTCTCGCCTGCTCAGGCTTCAGCTCAGGTATTCACTGGCCGGAGCCGAGCTCGAGAGAAGCCTGGCGAACTAGAAGCTTTGACTATAATGTCCCGCCTTGAGAGTCTTCAAGTCCCTGGAAGAATCCAGGTCGAGAATAACTACCGGAGTTGTCACCTTCATGCTGCTTTGACACTAATAGCCGATCGTGAAATTTCTAGACCTACTGCAGTTCATGCCCAATTTTGTTACGAAGAGTGACCAATCATGTTGTATGTTTCCATCCCACACGATGTCAGAGCGTGCTTAGCGTTATCACGTCTCCCAGTCCTCGAGACTCGAGATCGAAGTGTTCCAGTTCGGCCTCTCCACCTGTTCATCCTGCGGCCCAGGGCTTGCTTGACCGTATCTCCCATACAATATGATGTACTTGGATGACTTGTACCGTGCATGACCTGGTCATACCTTGTCCTTCCAACTCGTTCGTGTACTTTCCGTTTCCCGTCTCCATTTACTGACTACACGACTGTTCCTTTCACCGACACAGCCTGGCCTCACACAGCCAGCTCAGCGCCAGCCTCAGTTTATCATTATATACCATGTCAAAATACCATAAACAATCGATTCAATTTCGAATCACTAGAATCACCACTTCAGTCTTCAGCTCGCACGTGCCATGCCCGCGCTCCCCTGCGTCATGGTTCACCAACAATCGTACAGTTTCAAAATTACCCCCATTCTGTGCCAAGGAGAAGATGACACCCACCCACGTCCATCTCTACGCCATCATTCGAACGCACGTGCGTGACTCCGAGAAATCTGCAGGTGGATATTATGATAATCTTAAGCATCAATGTTTGTTCAGGTCTGTCAACTTCGCGGCTTGGGAAAGTCCTCCCATGCCATCATGATTGTGTTCCACTTAATGCTGTTCTCAGAACATCCACGGGGGTTCTCACTGTGCAGCGCTGTTAAGGGGACTGTTGTGAGTAGATTATATCCGAAGCTGGTTGGGCCGCGTTCTGACAGATGGAATCACACATGATCGAGACTATCCCTGGGCTCAATCAAACTTTCTCCAAGCACCCAGGTAGAATTCTGGGGTTCAACACACATTTGACAATCCTTGATGATGCAGCGTTCAAGTGTTAGTATGACAAATAAGAGCCTCCCGATGAGTCTAACAGTATCGTAGATTGAAGCCTATATCAGACTATTTCTCTAGCCGGGCCAATGCTGTTGGACAGCAGCACCACACCTTCATGGGAAAAGCTTGGCGCCCCGAAGTTGGAGCATGTGAGCAGGCCCTCATGGCGTCCAAAAACCCAATGGTCCACCACCCACCGTCTCCCCTTGACACAATTGCGGGCAACCGCCGCCGAGGACAAACCAGCTAAGCATAATCGGAATTACTCAACTCAAAATTAAAGCATGTTCCTAGTTTGTCACTCTGATCAAGTACCCGCCCATACAGCAATTCCACAGTTCAATTTGAACTGTAGTAGTAGTGTACTGGTGCCACCCAGTACCTGGGCACCCCGGGGAGCGCCCGAAAACATCTGTTGAGGAAGCAGTCCGCAATCTGCATCACACGATAAACTGACACTTATGGTAAAAGGCAAAATCCTTCCTCAACTCGGACCCCTACAATGTGGAGTTGGCAGTGCGAGATCCTCGGCCGCATGGTGTCTGCCTTTCTTGGCGCAACCAATGAAACTAATGAAATCCGAGCATGCGCCCGATTTCCAGCTCCGAGATATGAAGTTCCACCTGCATATGACGCTTCCAAGTGGTGGGAAATGAATACGAATACACCATTGTTGGGGTGTTGTTGATAATCAGATCAACGCCGACAACTTGGTGCCGTGGGTAGAGATTCGGAGTGAGAAAGTCACCACATAGGGGAGAAGGGTGAGGCGTGATTGGGTGTGTCCTTGGGCGTGTGGGTACATCAATCATTCACCGGCGTTCATCTCACTTCTTTAACGGCATGAACTTCTGTTCGATCCCAATATACTGTATTGCTTCCTCGCTCCCTGTGATAAGCCCTTCATGAAGTATGGTATGTTTGTGAGACGGACGAGCGTCAACGTCATCATAAGAATCCAGTGGCCCAAAAGCATGTCATGCGAGAATCCAAGGAGCGGGCCCGCGTGTGACCTTTGGGTTTATCCCGTCATCGTGGTTTATCCCGTCCTCGTGTTGATTCCTGGAATAGCTAGCACTTGCGCCGATCCGACAGGAGTTGCGCTGGCCTGGCTGGGAATACGACCTCCGCCGCTTCCCCATTTCCTTCTTATCTAGCACACTCACACTAGAAATAGACATTTTTTAAATGGACGGACGCCCAGACCGGCAAGTGTTCAGATCGTTCAGATATGGCGTCCAGTGTCCAACCATCATACTAATGGTCCAGTGGCGTCCGAATCATGACTAATGCGTGCGCGTCAGACAATATGCTATAGTCCTGTTGTGATGCGGCCCAGTCTACCAGGGCTCACGCCTGCCGAACATGGAGGCCTCAAGGCCTCAAGGGTTGAGGCATCAGAGCGGGCTCAGGCAGACTTAGGGCGCAGGTCGGTGCTTACTGGTGGTGAAAGGTCTTGCATGTAACATTAAATATTCAATTGCATGGAGTATGTCCTGCGCTCCCTCTTCCTATAGGCTGTCGCATGTCATTTGTGTGCGATTCCTCGTCCTTACCGTCGTTCTGTGGGGCTGTAACACCGAATGCGCGCAATCCCGGCGCTCCAAACTGATCGTCGTTCCCGGTGTGACCCCGCGTGGCCCCACCTCCGCGATCGCTGGGGCAGCTGCGCTCGGCGTACCAAAGAGTCCTCAGTAATAGTAGCTTGGTGAGCGGCCGCGTTTGTATGAGCTCGTACAAGATACACACGATATATCGATGCCTAATTTGGCCTCCGGAGTTTGCGTGCCAGTGCGGATGCCGCTACCTGCTTGACGTTGAGTATCTTTGTCATAGTCAATAGGCGTGAACACGAACCCGAATGACGCCTGGTCGTGGTGAGCCCACGCGGGACACGCTAACATACAAAGAGCGGCCCCCGGATGACATTGAGCGCACATGCGAGTGATGGACTCAGGTTATGCGTGGCCATAATAGGAGTTTCGTGCCTAGCAGCCTTCCATGTTAAGTATGCAGAAGCCATGTTTGATGTTTCGGGGTGGAGTGAGAGGACAAAGCTGTGTGAATGTGTCAGTTGCATTACCGAGGGCTGTGAGACATCATGCGTACGTGTTCTTGTTCCATGCCGTTGCGGGCGCTGTTGGAACCGCCAGTAAGGCGGGCGAGGTCGAGGGATGGGGAAGGAGAGCAGCCGACGGAGGCGCTATGACTGATGGTGTTTTGAAGGAAAAGGTGCTCTGGGGGAGGGCGAGGACGATTGGTCGTGCTGACATTCTCGCTGCCGATGCTGTTGCTACTAAACATGGTGAGCTCGTTATGTTCTGGACCAGTTTCAGGGCAAGGTTCAAGGTTGTGGGTAAAGGATGCAGAAAAACAGCTGTAGGCAACGAGGGCGATGATTCCGATGAGCAAAAGTGAAAGGGAAGCGACCGTGACCTGCCAGTGCCACCACCGACAGAGGATAGTGAGTTGGAGTTGGCACTCGACCAGCCGCGATGGGAGTTTTACAAGAGCAAGTTCATGGGGCCTCATGCGAACTTGCCTATCATGGTCATGTTGTTTGGGACAAAGCAATGTTGAGAGAATAATGTGAAAAATCATCTTATCCCGGCCAATATTGAAGACGAAGACGCGGAGGATAGCCGGAGTGGCAGTGTTGCAAATGAATCACGTGAGTCGGCGCATCGATCGAGAGCAGACCAGCACGTCTGTGAGTGGTTTATATCTGGCCAGGGCACACTGGGAAAGAATTTGGGATGACTAGATTGGCGGGCTCGGGGATGCCAAGCTCGCTGAAGGGCTCGAGGTTCTGTTATGGGTGCGTCCAAGACGGCTTGGGACCCGGTGACTTGGCACACCTTAGTACAGACTTGTCGTTGTCATTGTCCGCCATCATTTTCCTGGAACTATCATCTGCTCAAGCTGGTAGAACGTGAGGTCACTCACTCTCTCATGCGCGCTATCCTCACCTTAGATCCCAGGTGTCCTACATGAGCAGATAGTGGAGAGGTGAGATCGGCGGAGGGACAATAGGGCTCCAGTATGTAGGACTAACAGAGAATGATACATGTGCGAGTTGTGAGTTACATGAAGGTGGATTTCAACCACTTCGCCATGGCCTAAAGCGTTCAGTAACGTATACTATGACCATTCTCCTCTGCTGCTGCTCCCGCCGTTGTCTCAGACGTTCCTCCAGTGGCTGCCCTCTCCTCCACTTTTTTCTGAGTTATATATCATACAGATCTCCTTTGATGAGAGAACGATAGGTAGGGGCGTACCTTCTGTTTAGCCCTGAGAGCTTCTGCATCCCTACAGCCACGCAGGTGGTCATCGCCATAGGCACACAGAATGCAGGTGGATTGCGCATCACCTACCGTTCCTTGCGCATCGCCAGCGTGGTGTTACTCTCTTGGCTTAAACATGTTCGCAGCCGCAATATTCTAAGATTTCCACCTGATCAACAGAGAATGACGTATTGATAAGCACCGCCCCTGCGGACAAAGCTTACGGGTCTCGGTGACTGTTGGGACTAAGGGCAGATAGCACACGTAGATAGAAGGAACTACCTCGTGTATTCGCATAACGTACGCAGCTCAATATATACAGTCTGGTCCATACACCTGTGCATTAGCGTTCACGATCCGAGCGGGGCGCCACAACTATGAGCTAGCGTACTAACGCGTTGTGCTCGTGCTAAGGTACTCATACTCCTTGTATCAGGTCGGATATGGATCGCACCTTGACAGTGTCGTTGTCGAACTGAAGGACAGTGTGACGAGATCACAAGCAGCATGTAATAGAACATAGAAGTGCTACCGATAAATGGAAAAAAAGTGTGACGAGATTTTCACAACCGTGACACGTCACAGTCACGCCTTGCCTGAATCAATCTCACTTTATGTGATTCGATCCAAAACTTGATCGTGGGTCCTGACATGTCCCGACTCTGAGACAAGCCCCAGTGCCTCCCCGAAGTTGGAAGACTTAACATTAGCACCGACACTCAGTCCGGCAACGACCCGGCACAGCACGAGTCCCATGATTTGACCTTATACGCGTCGGCCGCGCTTCATTCGCACGATCGAACTACACTTTTTGATGGGTCGCGCCGGCAGGAAATTGTTGTAACCAGGTTTTGCACGCTGCTGGACCGAATAATACAGTAGTAAGGTTAGACGCCGTGCGAGGCGAGGACAGTATACTCCGAGTCATGGCACTTCATGCTCCTCTGGGTGATTATGCGAGCCTTTGCTGTGAGGATATCATGATAAATGGGGGAAAGGGTGAACTACCAGCCCTTGGCCTGTAGTGTAAATAACATGAACAATGCCATGCGATCGCCATCACAACACCACAACTAAAAATGCCGATATAAGTAGTTGATCAGGTCGTGGTGCCCACCATATGGCATCATATTTCCGATTCTTTTGTCGGGGTTGAAAGCCCAGGGGATGAGATATCTGAAATTTGGGTTGGGGTCTTGAAAGGAACCGGGAAATGAAGTATGACAGCACTCACCAAGGACTCCATCCTCTCCTGAGTGCGTCCTTTCTTGGTACGTATAGGAGGTCCTGTCGAGCTCCAAATGTACGGCCCCAGGGGATCTTCTAGTCATAGGCCGAGGTGCCAGTAAACCTCCTCTCGCATGCGATTCCTCCCGGATGGAGATGCGGTTATTGAGAGAGACAAGGAGCGTATTCGAGTATCTGCGCAGACGCATGCCAAAAATCAGTAAGGGGTTCTGTCCACGTTCAGAGAATGGCCCTACAGTTTCCCAAGGACAGCAGCACTTTGACACGATTGGTCAGGAATATGTTGGGAAAAGGTGAATTGAGACCTACGGGCAAGTGTACCAGAGTTTATTCTATATCTTGTTGATAAGTACGACCATTCAGAGGATGTGGTATCTCAAAGTCACGCACAGGAAATATGGAGACCACCAGCAGTGCTATCATCCCATTAACGGCTGAGGAGTGTGAGATGATATGAGCGACCAGAAACGAGAGCGGACACACTGGTCATCACGTTGGTTTCGACTGTCAATCTCACGATCCTCCTTAACGCGTGTTTCCGGAAGGGGTCATCCCCAGCACCACGTCGTCCTGTCAACTATGGATGTCCCACAGGGTCGTAATCAGTTTTC
Source organism: Russula foetens (assembly GCA_003316565.1). Classification (NCBI taxonomy): domain Eukaryota; kingdom Fungi; phylum Basidiomycota; class Agaricomycetes; order Russulales; family Russulaceae; genus Russula; species Russula foetens. Next base: position 35,176 of record QFFA01000306.1, read on the forward strand.
ATGTCTCTTTCCGAAGGATGTGCAGTGTCTTTACATGATAAAGCATCAATGAGGCAATCAAGGTGTCGGCCACTGTGTTTCCAATAAGCCAGCTCTGATAGAATTACATTAGCTGGAGACTCGAAGCTGGGAAATCGGAAAGGTGTAGCCCTACCCACGCAAAGAACTTCAGCCTCCAGCCATCAACGAACTTGTTGATTACGTGTGACTGCTACTGTGAGTCCTGGTGTGCTATGTACAACCCACGAAAGCTCACATAGACACCCCAAGCAAATGCTACTAAAGCGTCAAATGTAGAGCACTACAAATATGTCAAGCTCAATATATCGTTATGGGGTTAGAGCTTCATGCTCGACTCACCACACAGATAATCACACATACCCACCAGGATTTCTTGTTGCTAAGCACCCAGACGCGATAGGAGAAAAAGTATTGGACAGCCAGGGAAACCACAGCTCCGATAAGTGGCACTTCGAACGCGGATATGTAAGGGTTGTTCAGGCGGTTCATATTACCGAAGCCGGAAGCGAACCTGTAGTACAGGTCCGCACCGCTCATCGCTGTCTGTATTGTCTCAATTAGAAACACGGCGTA
>QFFA01000309.1:4205-18677 GCA_003316565.1 Russula foetens
CGTCCTGAGTCTCTCTGTTCCTAGTCTTGAAACTAGACGACTAGAGGCACCTAGAGGCACTAGAAATCACTATTCTAGTCGCTCTAGTCACTTATGGTGTCACAGTCAGATCACCGTGTCAGAACAAGTCGTCGTTCGGGGTCTATTTCTGGAGTCCCTTTGTGAGGCAGTCACAAGGTCCGTTGTTGTGGGCTACGGCTGGAGAGATGTACTGACAGAATCGGTAGTCGGGTTTGACTTCTGTCGTAGCGGGCATGTGCGAGCGAGGGCCAAGAGTTGGCACGAGCGAGTACTTATTGCGACTCGAAGACAATGGATGATTCGCTAAGCAACGATTGAGACCGTCCTTAGATTCCTGAAGGGATCGTTCACTCGAAGAAAGGACAAACGTCTGAATTCCACAAGAGAACGAGCTTAGAGCTCGTCCTATGAAACGCACGTGCTTATATACAGGAGGCCTCACGGAAGACATGAGGCGGGCGAGTCAGAGATAAGGACATGCGCACAGCGCATGGTAGACGAGTCAGAGATAAGGGGCCCTAAGGTACAGAACGTGCAAACAACATGTTAAGGGCGTGGCGAGACACGAGAGCAACAAGGAGGAACGTAGTGGAAAGGTAAGAAAAGTAAACGTATTGGGGCGCGAGTCGTGACATATGGGTTTTGCTGATGCTCTGCCCTCTCTAGAATGTGAGTGCCCCTTGCTAGCTAGCTAGCTTTCTATATTCTTACCAATCCCAACCTCTGCCCTCTCCAGAAAGTAAATGTTCCTGCTGATTTCCTTCTTTCTGTGTCCTAACAACTCCCCTTTTGCTCTTTCCAGGAAGTGTGTGTGCTTCTCCAACTTGCTTTCTATATCCTGATATGTCTTTCCCTCTGTGACCTCAAGCTGGTATGTCCCCAATTGTATTCTCTTTTGTATACTGACTTTTGCTTCCCCTCTGTATTTGCAGAAAGTGGGTACTTCTGTCCCTTTCTTATTTCTTTTGTAATCTCATTTTTGCCTTTCTGGATGCTACAGGAAGTATTATCCAAATTGCAATCATTTGTTTCCAAAGTATGGTTGTTATTTTCCAGTTTGATTTTAGTTTGACTAATGTACTTTCAGTGGCACCTCTCCATATCAAATCGAAATGCACATCATACCATGATTGGTACATTTCTGTTATCTGTGTCTGCACTTTCTAATGTTCAAGATAGTAACAATTATCATCTTGGAGTATGCATGCCGTTTTCGTGCCTCCTCTCAAGGTTCAACTTGTGTGAAGGCTTTAGATGAGGCATATTCCCGATACAAACAATCTGGGACTCATGATGTGGTCAAGAGTCAGTTTCCATGGTCTCATAATGAATATTCTATTCTGCAGTTCACAGAATTCATCCTCCAACATCGTCTCTGAGAATCAGTTGCTATTTTCTCGCCACTATATGTTCTTGTTTACCCTTTGTACAAATGGCTGTGTTGGTGAATGAGTGTTCTGTTATGAATCAAAGCAGTTATCGTTCGAAAGTTGTTTTCGTGTGAAGTGAATTTCAGCACGTCCCTGCGTCCACTGTTCAGCGCGACGCACGTTAGTCAACAGCCAACTCAATCGCACACACTACCGTCACCGATTTCAACGGTTGTTCAATGATGGCTTCTCAACCCTTAACTGCGCGTGTAGATTAACGGTCAAACATGCAGGTTGGTGGTACCAGTGGCAAGGGCAACGACACATCTTCCGCACGCAGAGGATACAGAAGCTGAAAAATAGGGCTGAGAAAGAAAGACGACTGTAGTTCCAAAATACATATATAATATATGGTCAAGGCCGAGGGTTCGACCATAAACAATCGCTCTATGTCTGTCCGGGGGCGTGCCCCGGCTGTGGGTGGCTATGAAAGGTGCAGTTTTTATGCGCGGCTCCGCCTAATTGAAAGCATCATTAACGAGTGCATGGTTGCCCCAAATATTTATAAACGAGTACTTTGGAACGAAGACATCCGATCAGCACATCGGCGTATCAAGAAGGGAAGAACAGGGAGAGAGACAGACCTCTGTAAGCCCGGGTTTTGAACCGGGATAAAGGTTGAGGTACACCAAGTTTGGCTCCCTCCAAAAAGGCCGCAGGCCCGACGCCTCGAGAGCTTCCCACCATTTGACAAAGGGGTCAAAGCGCTCGCGACCGCCCCACGCGTAAATCTCCAGTTGAAGTTGGCCGATGGGTAGCTCCCCGCCGGCGTGAGAGTTAAGGAATGACGCGAGCGAGTCAAACTCGCCGCCCTCGATGTCGATTTTGAGGATATCGATAAAGGTGTGACCTATTATTGGTGGGGAATATGAAACCAGTTTTCGCTCGCATCGAAAAAGGGATTGGATTGGAGGATGAGAGCGGGAGCACGCACCGTTCAGCTTCATGAGGGAATCGAGCGTCCAATACTTGGGATTATCGCCCTCTTCATACTCGTCGATCTCACCAAGCGCCCAGGCTTGGAAGTGAGCTCCGTGCCTGAGCTCGGGATCATTCCTGATCTCGGGTTCCCACTGAAAAAAAAAAAAAAAAAGTCGGGCAGCGCCCACAATACCAGGAAAGACCGTGGAACACGAACGCCGTCAACGCTGTAGTCATATCCCCATGCCTCGCAACCTGGAGCATGCCGCAACAAGTCTCGCTCGAACGACGACTCGCCGTTGACACCTGGCAGATTATATAAGGAACGGGGTCAACATGCAAGCATGCGAAGCGGCCAACCATTCCAGCCGCATGGAGAGGGTAAAGTAGAGAAAGACCAAATGAGTAGATGACGCAATGCTTTTGTTTGGCGACTCGATCCAAGCCACAGGCCCATTTGCCGCCATCTCCCAACGTTCCGACACGCTCGACTTGATGTGGGCATTGGAAGGCGGGGGTGAAAAAGTCCCCTAAAAAGGATGGAATGATCGAGTATAAGCATGACAGCGCGTATCGAAGAAGAATGACACGACAAACGCACATAAGGTGTAAAGCTTTCCGTGCGTGGGATACGTTTGAAAAACGTCAACAATGTCAGCCCAGATCTTAACCCAACCCAACACCCATGAACGATTTGAATGTAGAGCCGTGGGAAAGGAGGAAAGCAGCGTTTCGTTTTCGTGACGTTGACGTGACAAGTGAGTGGTGATACGGCACTCACGACTCGACTTGGACCTCCACCAGCCCCCACTTCGTGATAAGCCGCTGACGCAATCTGCCCTATCTGACGTGGACTTTGATGGCCAACATTCACCACGACATACCTGGTTACATTGTATCATCCCCGAAGTTGCACCGGTGCCAGGACCCAAGGCCTGCTGAGACAGGCGGAGCGGTCTCGCGCGTCTCAAGGACATAATACGACATAATACGCATTATGGGGCACTCGAAGCACTGTGAACCAGCTGGGGCATAGCGTGCTGACCAGAAAGAGCGCGGCGGAAACGAGCGCGCGAAGGCATGCCAAATTGCGTGGTCCGAGTCCGGTGCCACCTGCGAGGGTAAGTGTGAGACCCTCGAGGGAGACAGGTGAACGTGGCGCTAGGGTGAGGGGGCTTCTGGTGAGTCTCACAGCGCGGAAATGACACATGAGAGGAGGGCGGCCTTCGCGGGCGCGTTGAGGAACGCGTTACGCGGAGTGGGTAGCGTGAGGCACCCTGCTGCGCAGGCGGGGGTCCGGAGCGCATCGGAGAGGTTCGTAGTGAAGTGGAAGGAGAGCGCAGCGAGCAGCGTGGGCCACCCACCATTCAGCATTGCGCGCACCATCTGCATGCCATTGCGGGTAGGCTCAGATTCGAGGAGGGTCGATGGGTCGAGCGGGCCTGATACGCGTACGGGTTCCGGTGACCCCATGGGGGGCTTTTGGACCGCGAGGGTGTTGTGAGGAGGCATCACGTGCTAGCGAGGCTGTCGAAAAATGAGACGAGGCACTGCATGGCGACGAGATACGTGCAACTCGGGGATAGGGGGTGCGTCTGCCTTGTCGAGCGGATGGATGCTATGAGCTATGAGAACGAGTGGGTGACGGCGCAGATAAGAAGGGAAAGTTGGCTCAGGTAGACATAACATTGTACTTACATAGCCGCACTTTGCACGCTCAGGCCAGCATCAGTACCCATCATCCCAACGCATCTCCGTGACGCTATCAAAACTGTGAATATACGAATATAGCATCGAGAATGGCTCGAGGGGCACATCCACGCTCTGCATCTGCGCAGAGACGACGGGCAAGGAAAAATGCGAGGTGACGGTGCACTGGAGTGTAGAGACGAAGAGTGTGAAGACGTTTGTGCCATAAGTGCTGCTGATACCGCCGTCGGCAGCCAAGGCGTCGTAGAGTTTCCAAATACTATGCCTGAACTCCATGCTCCCGAAGCCTGGAACGCATGTACATGTACACTTGACATCGTACGATCAGTGATAAGAGGAAGACGCACCGCTGCACGATCTCCATCGCGAGCATCCTCATCCTCCCTGGCAGAGTCTCACAAGCCGAGTTTCGTCACTGACGAGTCTGATGTCCAGTTCCAGTGAGATACACGTGACCTACAAGTGGGTTAGGGGTAAAATGACTAATCAACCATGAGACTGCCACGAGGCAATAAAGTGCAATACTTCCACGTCGGCGATGTTCATATTGGAAGGGTTAATCAAGCACGACGCAAACACTTTCCGTAATGTCAAGTCCACTTTGAGCGATTTAGCTCCTGGACCTGTTGGACCTCACCGTTACCTCACGACAGAAGACCGTCTTTATACTGAAAACGGCACCCTGCTTCCCGCACGCAATATGAGTCATGAGGGTGATTATCGACAGCATAAGGGCCATCCCGTTTGATGGTGCCTTTCCTCCAATGTGGAAGCAACGTGTTTGACCGGCCTCGAGGTCGCCCAATGGGTATAAGGGTTTGAAGGGTGCCAGGCAGATGGGTAACGTTTTGTCCAACGTTTAACTTTGACTGCCATGCAAGCGAGGTCCATTGTCGAAGAAACCCTGAAGGACGTTGAGCGGTGAGGAGAATGTCTTTAGAACTAGTGATTCATTCTCAACCCCGTTTTTCAGCTTCCGCATCCTCTGCGTCGGCAAGGTATGCCATTACCCTTCCCAGTGGTGCCACCAAACTACACGCTTGACAACTGATCTTTACTTGCAGTCAGGGGTTGGGAAGTCATCGCTGATCAACCGTGTATTCCGTTTGGAGAATTCGGTAAGGGAGCCATGGCCAGATTTTCTGTGCTACTAGTTGAGTTGACTATTCACTATAATCACTAAGCCCTATGCAGTTCCCGTTGCACAGTGGACGCCGGGACACGCTGAAATTGACAAAGAGTTCACCTCACCCGAGAACAACTACGTCGTTCTGCACGACTCTAAAGGGTTCGAAGCAGGCAACACGAAGACCGTTAATGATGTGGATCGATTCATCCGGCAACGGTGCGACTCGAAACTTCCCCTCAAAGATCAACTCCACGCCGTGTGGTGAGGACTCTCTTGGAGGCGACTTCGGGCCGAGCTCACTGCTATCAGGCTGTGTACGGAGACGCCAAGAGCGGGCGGGCGTGTACTTGAGACAGGAGACGAGAGGTTACTTCGTCTCGCCCATGATACTCGAAGTGCGTTCCTTGCTACTACCCCAGCTATGTTCCTGACGTATGGTGGGTTGTTATCCATGGAATCAGCTCCTGTTGTAATCGTCTTCACAAAGTACGACCGATTGGTGAGGACAAAGAGGGCTGAGTTGCAAGAGGAAAATTATGGCCTGAGTGACGACGTTCTGCGTCAGCGGACCGAAGAGGAGGCCCGGAAAGCATTTGATAAGTGCCTACAGTTGCTCGAGCGCACTTTGCGTGACACGAACACGCCGAAGCCACATCATGTGAACGTTTCGGGTATATATTTTCCATTGTCAGTTTAATCCGTGCTAAGCTGTTCTTCAGACCAACCGGGCTACGAAACTAGCATCTCGTCTCTCGCTCAAGTCACTTACGACCTCGTTAGTGACAAGCTCAAATTAATGTGGGCGATTGCACAACGCGCAAGTCGCCAAGTCAAAATCAATTCCTCTTTCGAGTAAGCCCTGTCAATCCCATCTGAGTCACGTTGGTCACTAACGCTGCATACCCCTTGACTTGATTAGCATAGCCATGAGCTGTAGGTATCTCAAATCGAATTTCTCTGCTTGTTATTGACCACGGTTCATATCATAAAATTCCTCTAGATCGTAGTGCCCCTAGTGTTCGGCCGATGCCGTTGCGCGATTGCCTTGGAAGCGTCCATCAAGATATCATCACTTGTTGGAACTTTAGGGACGAAGGAAAGGCAAGGATATCATTGCGGTGTAATGAAACACACTCTAACCATATTTCCTGGTAGACTCTCAGCGGTTACGAATTCAAACAATTAATGTTGTACCTTGTCCAGGACGTTCAGGAATCACAGAATCAGATTGGACCCCACGTCACACCGTAAGTGTAGAAACGATGAGGTTGGATAGATTGTGACAGTTATTTCATAGCCCTCTAGCAATCGACAGAGTTTCTACTTTTGTCAGCGAAAGAACTACCCCATCGGCTCAACTTCTGCCGACCGTGGCCATCTTTGATTTGACATCCCCTTTCGCGAAATGGCTCTCGAGCGCTGTCCTGGATAACGGGTAATCACTTCCTATAGATATGTAATTCAGCCGCTGACGGAAGATGTGAAGACCCCAAGTTCAGCGTGTTTTGATGGCCTACACCACAGATCTCATAACAGTGCTCAAATCACTGTTTGACGTTGTCACACCAAGCTTCTCAGGAGGAACTGTGTGGTCAGACCTAAACAGGGTATTCGAAGCATACAAACGGTTGGACCCGCGCGAACAAACGCATAGCCGCATCTGCGCGAACTTCCAGCTTGATCGGCAGATCAGCGATCCGGCTGGCCTTCGTCGTGAGTTGCGTGAGTTGTTGGAACGTGAGTTTCCGCTTTCTGGCTCGCAACGTCACGCGAGTGGAAGCCGGGGTCCCCAAATAATCGGGGCTCCCCCGGCATCGTCCTCAAGTCAGGGAAAGCCCCCGTCATCACTGACAGTCGGAATGTCCACACCATCGCCCGGAGGACCCGCGACGTCACCTGGGGTGCCCACACGATCGCCTAGAGCACCTGCGCGATCACCTAGAGGCCGTGGGCGACCACCCCGAGGTACCGGAGCGCCCCCATCAGGTACCCGGCGGCGAGGCTCAACCGCTGGCGCTAGCAGGCCGAGTTGTTGCATCATCTGTTGAATCAATCGCTTTGATGGTCTTGTCAAAAGTGTTTGAGACTGCCTTTTCAGGTATGATATGTAGTTCCTACGTTGATCCATACTCTACCTTGATAGGTTTCGTTCTCTCCAGACGCGACCCCTTCCCCTACTCTCCCACTATCGCTCGCCGTTTCGTACTAGTACCCATGTCATTTATTTGCTACATTTGGCACCTTGTCGTTTGCTAGATGATTTGCCATGATTTCCCTATTCTGATGTATGCTAATAGCTAGATGTGTACTAGTATTCGCATATAACAAGGCTCTGTATTTCGTCTGTAACAACCACCTCGCCGCGACACTCAAACATCTTGCCCATCTCGGGATGGCAAGTTCCCTGCGCGCTCACACCCGCAGAGGTCCTGTGGCGTGGGGGTACCCTCACCGTGAGCAACGTGGGAGCCATCAGCACAAGTGAGAGCACGATGCTCGTGCTGCCACGGTGCTGGTGCTGGGCAGTGGCGTTGCGATCGTTGCACTCGGTCATGCATGACAGATGTGGGACGTCGAGCGGGGCGATGAGAAAGGTGAGTAGAGGACTCCAAGCGCGCCTTTGGACGATCGCGTCCCGCCGCATGAGGAGTCTATTCGTCTCCGTAGACTGAAGCGTAGCCTCGCGCGTTACAGGGCCGTATCCATAAACCTTCAAACAGGAGAGGAAATAGTCGACTTAGCGGTATGCGAAAAGAGAGGGGAGGTGTACGTACATGAGTTGTCGGGTGTGTCATAAGTATATTTGTCAGTCTGGAGACTGGATGACCCGACGTAGAGATTGGGAACGATATCATATTCTGAGGGTGTTGGGTGGGGGTTGACTCCTGCGGTCTTGATTCTCGCTTTCGACCACGGCAACCTCGGAAGAGGTCGCGGTTCGAGTCGATGGGCTGAGCGTTTGTGGGATGGGGTTGAACGAGACGGAAACGTCATGATTCTCAAAGAACCTTCGCAAACTTGAAGTCGAGATGAGATTCCTAGGACGGCAAGTACCCTGCGTGCTCACACATGCAGAGCTCCGATGGCGTGGGGGGTATCCTCACTGTGAGCAACGCAGGAGCCATCGGCACAGGCGAGAGCGTGATGCCCGCGCTCGCGGCGGACCACTACGTCGTTGAGGGTGCTGAGCTCGTTGCTTACATCATGCTTAGAAAATGGCCACATGGCAGAAATGACAATAACAGTGGAGCAATCTGAGAAGAGCGCCCCCTCGCCACACTTCGTGCTTACCGTATAAGCCCATTTCAGCCTCTAAACCCACCAATACCCGCGATACCCGCAACTGGGGTAAGGGTTTTTGACAGGTAGCAGAATACCCTCGGGTCGCGGGTTTACCCGACCCGTGAGAATGCTTAATGATAATACTGAAGAGCAGAGGTAGACAATGGTAAAAGGAGGGAGGCATCGAGTCCGACGAAGGAGGCGATGAAGGCATCCAACGGAAAGTTGGCGCGAAACATGATGGTGAATTGATAGCGGCAACACCCGGACTCAGGGGGGGCACGAGGCGGAGGTTCTGAGAATGTTCTAACTAAGGAAGTCAGAAAGGAGGGCGTCACGGAAAGGCATTTGTTCGTAGGCTGGCGGTGCCAAAAGATGTCTCTTTCAGACTCGGAGTGGGCCGGTAAAAAAGCTACTAGGCACGATAGATGATTGTTGATGGCGAGGAGCAGTCAGGGAAGGCGACGAAGGAGGAGAGGCAGCTCAAGGAATTGGCACACGCCTGTCCGGCGAGTCGTCGTGATACGAGTGTGCAAAGTACCTACCAGGTTTGTTGGCCTTGGAACTCTCATGATGATCCTTATCGTGCCTCGTGCTATGTCACGTGCTTGCGGTTTCATGCCTGCGGTCGGCGTTTCCAGCTTTTCAAGGCTGGCCATGGCGAATACTTGCGGCGTAACTTGCCATATCCATCGCACTCTCGTACCTGTCACGCTATTTTATGGAGCATCCAGCGGAGCGCCTCAGACTTCAAGCTTCAAGGCTGGGTTGGTTCATGAAATTTGAATTTCTAAAGGCTGTCTTTTCTGACCATTCTCAGGCTGTGGATCGCCAGTCATGATCAGCTGACCGCCGTGCTGGTTTTGTACGAGTTCTGGGCTTGATTATGAAGTTCCGGCTCGATGGGCATCATACGTCGGCTCACTCTCACACACGTCTGTTCAACACTTTGGCCAGTCTCCCTCCTTACAAGGCTTTCGTACTATGGCTCCCCAGCAGAATCAGTTCCACGGCCCGAACGTCAAGTTCCGAGTTTTGATCATCGGAAGAGCAAATGCAGGAAAGACGTCCATTTTGCAGCGGGTCTGCGACACCACGGAGAGTCCCAAAATCTACAGGATTGATCAGTCGGGACAGCGCTCTGAGGTATGTTCCCGCTCCTAGTGGCACCCTCAATCTCATCGCCTAGTCAGGTTCAGCTGGAACCTTCAATCGAGGTTGGACAGCCATATTATTGTTGGCGATGGCTAATTGTGAATTGTGACGATCGTGGTTGCAGCGTGGACACCATAACATCGAGTACGAACTCATTTTCGAAAGACATGACGGCTATATTTTCCACGACTCCCGCGGATTCGAGGCTGGTAGTGACGACGAGCTGAAGATCGTGCAAGATTTCGTCCGGCGAAAGTCGCGCAAGAAGCGACTAAAAGATAGGTTGCACGCAATATGGTTCGTTTCTGTTCGGTATCTACAGTCTCAATTTCACGGGTTTATTTTCAGGTTTTGCATCCCAATGGACAATGACAGGCCATCGCTAGACTTGCAACTTTTCGACGATATTTGCCCGGATAAGAATGGTATGTCAAAATGAAAACTATATGAACTGGGATTGATTCGGGGGATTTTCCAAGTCCCTGTAATAGCATTGTTCACTAAATATGACCAGTTCAAGCGTGACATCAAGATGAAGTTGGAGGATCAGCAGATTCAGCTCGATCATCCAGAAATCGACGTCGATGCCGAGGTGAAAAGAGTTTTCGAGCAACATTATTTGGCCGGTCTTAGTGGACCTCCACCATATATATGTCTGGAGAGTGAGGGTTTCGTCACCAATAAACCTGTAGTTACTAATTTTTATCCTTCAGGGATGCACAAGGACGATGAACGGTGTACCGATCTTATTACACTGACTGCCAATTCACTCTCTGGTGGCGCAGTTACCCTCATGCTTATAGCTGTGCAGAAGGACAACTTGGAAGTAAGCATAAATCATGCAATCAAACGGTGAGTTCATATGGATTATGAGACAAGAATGACCAGGTATATACCCAATACAGGACAAAAGATGGATTTGAAGATGGCCTAGGGAGTATAGAAGCAGTAATAAAACAATGCTTAGCAGCATTTCCATGGATGCGGGTAAGTTGTAATACTATTTAGAGAATTGTCCCTTGCTGAAGGAGGATTTACACTTAGTATTTTGTGAGCCTATGCTTGCTTCTTTGTGTCCTGCATTTTAACTTCTTATTCTGCACTTCCCAGGCTGTGAGTGCCCCTTGCTGACTTGCCTTTTCTGGTGTCCTGGCAAGCCCTGACCTCTTCCCTCTCTAGGTTGTGAGTGATCCTTGCTGCCTCATGTTCTTTTTATGTTCTGATTAGTCTTGACTTTTGCCTTGCCAGCAAGTAAGTGCCCCTTGCTGCCCTACTTTCTTTCCCTTTTCTGACCAGTCCTGGCTTCTACCCTCTGTAGGAAGTGAGTGCCCCTTGCTGCTTGCATACTTTCTGTGTCCTAACCAGATATAACCTCTGTCCCATTCAGTTTGTAAGTGCCCTTTGTTGGCTTGCCTTCTTTCCATGTTCTGACTAGGCTTGACCTCTGCCATCTCTAGGAAGTGAGCTCCTCTCCCTGGTTTTTATGATTTCTATGTCCTAACTTGTCCTAACCTCTGCTATCTCCAGGAAGTGAATACCTCTCTGCCTTGCTCTCTTTCCATATCCTAACCAGCCCAACCTCTTCCCTCCCCAGTTTGTGAGTGCCCTCACTAATTTGGTTTTTCCATATCCTAACCAGTTCTGACCCCTGACCTCTCTAGGAAGTAAGTGCTCCTCTCTGGCTTTCTTTCTACATCCTGTCTAGTCCTGACCTCTTTTCTCTCCAGTTTGTGAGTGCCCCCTGCTAGCTCACCATTTTTCCATGTCTTGACAAGTTGCAACCTCTCCCCTCTCTAGTTTGTAAGTAGCCCTCACTGCCACTTCCTTTCTATGTCCTGACCAGTCCTGGTCTTCCCTTTCCAGGAAGTGAGTATCCCTTGCTGGCTTATTTTTTTGGTCCTGACCAGCCCCAACCTCTGCCCTCTCTAGGAAGTGAGTGCCCCTTGCTGCATTACTTTCTTTCCATATTCTAACCATCCCCAATCTCCCCCTCTCCAGGAAGTGAGTGACCCTCACTAACTTATCTTTCTTCTGTATTATAACCAGTCCTGAACTCTACCCTCTCCAGACTGTAAGCACCTTCACTCTAGCTTACTTTCTTTCTATGTTCTGACTGATCTTGACCTCTGACCTCTCTAGGAAGTGAATTTCCCTTGCTAGCTTGCATTCTTTCCATCCCTAGACCAGTCCTGACCTCTACCCACCCTCCCTCTCTAGGAAGTGAGTACCCCTCACTGGTATGCTTTCTCTCTATGTTCTGACCATTCCTGGCCTCTCCCCTCTCTAGGAAGTGAGCCCCTTACCAGTTCCCTTCTTTCCATGTCCCTGACAACCTTCTCTGTTCAGGAAGTGAGTGTGTTTCTTGGTTTGCTTTCTATGTCCTGATATATCTCTCTGTCTGTGATCTTGAGTTGGTAAGTGTTGCCCACTGTCTTCTTTTCAGAATACTGACTTGTGATTCCCCTCTGTATTTTCAGAAAGTGAGTTCTTCTCTCCATTTCTTCCTTTTTGTAATGTCACTTTGCCTTTCAATATGTTACAGAAAGTATTATCCAAATTACAATCACTTATTTCCTCTAAAGTATGGTTGCTACTTTCCAGTTCTATTTAGTTTACTAAGGTACCTTCAGTGGCGTCTTGCTATCTCAAATCAAAATCCACATCATTGCATGATTGGTACATTTTTGCCATCTGCACCTGTACTTTCTAACATTCAAGATAGTAACAATTATCATCCTGGAGTATGCATGCCGCACTCGTGCCTCCTCTCCAGATCCTACTTGTATGAAGGCTTTAGATAAGGCATATTCCCGATACAAACAATCTGGCACTCAGAAAGTGATCAAAACGCAGTTTCCGGGATCACCGGAACAATATTCTATTCCGCAGTTTACAGAGTTTATCCTCCAACATCGTCTTTAATCATTAGTTACCATTAGCTCGCCACTCTTTATTGTTTGCCCATTGTGTGAATCGATTTCGAGTAGTGCTCTGTTTTGAATCACAGCAGTTCATGTTCAATCACCCATAAATGCTTAGCTATTGGGTAGATGACGTGTCAGACGTGGGGTTGAAAGCACCGTGAATATACGGCTCGGGAAAGTTCATGAACTCGGCGGTCGGTGATCAGTCGTCCACGGTGTTGTCGGCAGAGATCGTAGTCCCGACTAGTCCCGGACTCGAGCAGCATCGGCATGTAGGAAACTTGGTGGGACCGTGAAAAGCCTGAAGAAGACGGCCTGTGAGGTATGCCTTGCAGTTTGCCGATTGTCTTTCTCCTCGTCCTTGTCCGATTCAGTTACTGCCCAGTATAGATATACCGTCGAGTCTGCACGGTTACGCAAATCTGCCCTGTCTGATACGAACGGACTTGGATCTGGCAAAGAAGGCCGCCATTCACCGTGGGCCGTGGCAGACCAGGTTTTCGATTACGGTATGATACCCGAAATCGCACTTGCGCCGACCCACCTAGCCAGGCGGTGCGGTATCGTGCATCTTAAGGACGTTATGCGCATTCTGGAGGACTTCAAGCGTGAACTAGGTAGGGCAGAGCGTGCCAGCCAGAAAGAGCAGTGAAACAGAGCGCGCGTAACACCGTCAGCATAATTCAGCTTTATGAGTGAGCACTTAAAGCGCATGTGATACCACCCTCTACACAGGCATCAGCGCCTTCGTTGCCTGCGTCGTCCAGGCCAGAACCTCTCCATACCGGGTCCTCAACTGCCCTCTTGGCCATGCTCAACAGCGCAGGCTCTCACACGCCTGCGCCCGAAGCCAGGGTAGCCCCAGACACGCAGGTCCACGATGCAGTCGTTTGGGTAGCAAAATCAAGGAAACCGTGGAAAATAGTATATTGCGTTTTACGATAAATTTTATCAGACTTGATGTTTTTCAGGGAGGCAAGAAGAGGACATCCCAGAAACATGTCGTCAGTGTATACGCATATGTAAATTGCGTGGATTGTGTTTGGCGCCACCCCCGCTTCCGCTAGTCCCACCTCCACCTGCGAAACCGAGCGTGGGACCCTCGAACGAGACGAGTAAACGCGGTGCGCCGAGGGGGCCGTAGTGGGTCGTCAGGCGCGGAAATGACGCGTGGCGGGAGGGCGGTTTTCGCTAGCGGGGTGAGGGATCCGTCATGTGGAGTGGGTAGCACAAGACACCCCGCTGCGCGGGCGAGGGTCTGGAGAGCCCCGAGGACGCCGTTAAAGAGGGCGTTGAAGAGGTTCGTGGTGAAGAGGAAGGTGAGCGTGGCGAGCAGCGCGGGCGACCCGGCATTCAGCATTGCGCGTACCATCTGCAGGCCCGCGCAGACAAGCTCGGATTCGGGGTGGGTCGATGGGGTCGAGCGGCCATGGTGTGTGTACGAGTTTCGGTGAGCCCACGGGCGGCTTTTGGACCGCAAGGACGTTGTCACTGTCGTGATGAGGTATCATACACCCCGTGAGGCCGTCGCAAGACGAGACGAGGCACCGCACGGCGAAGAGATATACGTAAGCTTCGGGATAGGCGGTGTGGCATGTACGTCGTACGGTCAGTGATGAGAGGGAGATGTAGCACCCTCATCCACCCTGATCGAGTCTCGCCACTGACGAGTCGATGGCAAGATACTCGAGTAGCAGGTACTGGCCCGTGCTGAACTGTGGATGCTCTGTTTCCCAGCAGGCATAGGTCTTCGAAGATGGAGAACCGGTTGCGTCGTGCAGTCTGGAAGGGTGACAGACTCGAGCATATTTGCGGACAGCAGACGGAGATACTCTTCGACGACCTGTTCTACGACAGAGATAACCAGTTGTCGACGTCGTCGCCGCCGCCGGGACAAGGC
>QFFA01000310.1:3303-18649 GCA_003316565.1 Russula foetens
ATTCCATCCCCCGTCCTTCCCGCTGGCCGAGGCCAGTGAGGGTTATATACAGGAGATTATGCTACCAGAGACTAGGGGAACCGAGAGGCCTTGAAAGGGGATGTGGCGTTCGTCGCGCAGCGACGCTTGGCAGTCATCCAATATCGACACAACAGTAAGCTAGACAAAAAGAAGACATAAAGGAATGTACAAAAGTAGACACATTAAATCTACAGCAATCAAGCGGGCGTCACGAGGCCGAACGAGCTCGATTCCAAGTCCAACGAGCGTCCATCCCTTACAGGCCCTACAGCACAAATCCAGTGAGCTGGATAATGGGCATCCAGCTACCTGCAGATACATGCACAGCACCAACGACCTTGACATGACGATGTGTAATACCATAGGGCGCTATGGCCCATCTGGGATCGGCTCCAGGGCCATCCGCCATGCAGTGCTAAATGTAAAGGGACTCAATTAATGACGATGATAACCGGAGAAGCAAGGAGCTCACATCGATGAATATGTTAACCGAGGTGCCAACATACTTCATGAATCGACCAACTGTGATCGGGTTCCGCGAATACGTCTCGTCTCGCGTTGGCATCTGGCGTCGCCAACACGCATATCCGGGCCACTGTGAAAGGAGTGGACCGACATGGATGAAAATGGTTTGCAGCCAGATAAGAGGGCGAGCTCACATGGATGCGAATATGGGTCGTCGGCATTCCTCCCAGTGGTGCATGGCTGTCTCCGTTGGAGAGACCACGATCGCGGCCTTGAAGGATGTCTGAGAGCCAAAAGCCAATGCTACCGTTTCGGTTGACGAAGAAAACTGGAAGCTGAAGCGTGGCTTCTTGGACGTGGCGGCGAATGTCGACTTCGTCGGGTGGCATCCATCGCCGTTGGGGTACAACGGTGCCTTCAGTTTTCGTGACGTTAAAATCCAGCGGAAGCGCGGTCGGAAGCCCTGGCGAGGGTTGCTGCACATGACCTTTATACCACAATCCCCCCAAGTATGATACGTGAGAGCGTAAATCCGTTGTTTTGAGCAAGAGTGTGAAGAATGCAGAGGCGTCTTCAGGTGTAAACATATGAGCAATAAACCCGTCAACAAGGATGTCATAAGCCCGGTCAACGTTCTTGCATTACGGAATGTTAGACAACATAAATCAAGCATTGCAGAAAATAGGTCCATTTACCTGAGGTGAGGGCACGTTTGACGACGTGGGATGAGACGACGTATCCAGTGAGGCAGACGGGCCAAGCTCAGAAGCGAATAACCGGGAAATGTGCATTCTGAGGGATCTGCGGCTGCGTACGCCCTCGGGGTTATGTGCTGGGTGTGACATAGAAAGGTGAGGCGTGCAAGAGTGGTGCTGGCTTCAACGATTCCATACCTATGTCTCCGCCACTCTCCGGCGTATTGCTGCCGCTGACGCCACGAGATTCAGAGGAGTCAACCAACAAACGGCGTGCAATGCGTTTATTGCTTGTGGCAGCCATGGATGAGGCATTTTCAACGTCGCCGACAGGCCGTGGGTCTTCATCGCTTGAGTCCTGTTTCATGCCCCCGGGTTCCTCGCTAGTGCGGGTCTCACGAATAGATAATAACGTAGAGTTTGAGATGGATTGGGTTGGAGTAGAGCTTGGTATGATCTGCGACATTCTGTCATACGGATACAAGTCACGGCCAATAGGAGTCAGTCAGTAAAGTCAGCGACAGGACGCCGAATCACGCACGATGAAGGCTGGTTTGTGGGCTCGATGAGGGGCGATACAGGAATACCCGTTCGAGAATCCAACTGGGAAGAACTTATGGAAGAGCCCTGTGGGCGATCGGGATCGAGAACGTTGTGCGAAGAGACCGTAGGGGGTGGTATAGCGCCATCATGTGACAAGTCGTCATCTGTTAGTGAGACAGATTTAGACCTGGAAAGATCGATAGACTGAGGTGCTGCGTTTTCTTGAAACACGGACTGAGAGGCTTCAATGTCTGATCCATTTGTGGTATCCATAAGTTGAAGACATTCGAGATCATTCTGGATTTGGGATGGTGCTTCGAACAGGTCATGGGATAATGTCGCTACCGTCACAGTTGATTCTTCTGTTCGTGGTCTACTCTCATTTATGGGGGAAAGTTCTTCGCGTCCGATTAAAACAGGGCTCATGGGACCATAACTCTGTAAAAGACCCACCATACCGAACCTGCTGTATGGCTGGAGCGTGATTACGGATGTATTCTGACAATGTATCAGATGGCAGCTGCTACAGAGGTGAGGCCAATGGTGCGAAAGATGAAGAATATGCTTACAGCACCGCTAATAAACCCTAGGTCGTTATCGTGGACAAGAATCATATCACAATTGAACGCTTGCTATACGACCCTGATTACAACGACGAACACATGTGCGACGGCTCTAAAGTTCAACTCACCTCGGCAATATATTCAAACAGAACGTGAATGGGGTCCTGATACTTCGAGACATCAAACAAAGATGATCAAAGATAGAGAGGGTCACGTACGTCGGCTTCAGAGGGGATACCCACCACTTCAAGATGCGTGTCAGATCCAGATTTAGGTTCAGGATCGTGCATATCATCGGAATCGAGTCCTGCCGCCCGAATCCTCGGCCAAAGGTTCAGGATGCGAACAACGTGGTACCCTTGAACGAAGATGCATTGATTCTCTGGTAGGCTCTGGTTCGCAAAATATCAGGTCCATCAATCCTTAGCATCGAGCTAAAAATCGTGCAAAACGCTCACCTCGCCACTCGGACCAAGCTTCAACTCCGCCCCACTCACGTCCCGCTCCTCGAGATCAACGTGGAGATCTCTGGTCAGTTGAACTTTAAACGACACTTGCGTGTCTCCGCTGCTCCCAGAAAAAGCGACGTTGATCCACGACCTTGCGAGATGACGCCCTGTGACAAGGATGATATCCCCCGTGTGGTTGACACCACATCCAAAAGCCTCAGCGATCTTGAAGCAGTCATCGATATACTTAAGCATCCATTTTCTGAAATCGCCGTGTGCGCTGGTCTCCTCACGGTCTGCCGGGAAAGGGAGATATGACAAGGCACCCCGTGTCCCAGAGCATGAAAATGTGACGTCGTCGGGTCTAATTATGCGTAAGTGACGTGACTTGAATCTGTCCGAGGCAAAGCTCAGTTTACCCGGAGGCATAGAAGTTAGATTGATGATGCAGTTTTGTAACTTTCTCGGAGAGAAAGGCTTGATGACTGTCTCTGCTTTTGCGGAGATGACGTGGATTCTTGGGTTGCAGACGGGGAGGATATTTTGCACCATCGGGAGCGTCTGAATCTTGTGGGGGGGATAAAGCATTAAACAGACGGTGAAAATAACCCCTGCGAATGAATCCGACGTCGCCCACTGCTACGGCTTCATATAGACCCTGTGGATCTGGTTCCCATAAGGCATGCCCGTGATCAGGATACCTGATGGCGAGCTCCTCACGGAAAATGCTACAGCCATCCATTGAATACAGATTCCGTCGTCACGGGAAGGGGATGAGGGAGGGAAAGACTGAGCGCCAAGTTTATCGCAACATCTAGCAGATATTGTAATAACCATGATTCAACCGGCCTTTGCCGAACTGAACGTTATAGTCACGACAACCACTACCCAGATCCAGATGAAGGTATTTTCAAGTTTGTTTCTCGGTACAGTAATGCTGATGCTTTAGCACAATATGGTCGCTGAACCACGGCCTGATTTCCCTTCGAGAGAAGAGGAGAGGCTTTGTATGGTTACGAGCTTGCTCTAAAGGTTTTACATAGCCCCATTACACCTCTAGGCTACGTAGATACCAGTGTCTCAACATAGCTAAAGGTGATCCGTGTGATGGCCGTGCAACCTGAAGCTGCTATCGATCCTCACGCTCATGCATCAGGCCGCGTGCCAGCCTCGTGGTGCTTCACTGCTCTTCTCCACAGCCCGAGTTTAATAAGTGACCTAGTTTGACGAGCGTTCGTCCACGGTTAGGGTGAAAGGGGATCTATGGAAATGAGGGAAAACTGTGGACAGGTGTCGCTGGGTCGGCGACTCGGCGACGTGAATGGTGAATAGTGGTTGTGTCGACTGCTGAGATTGCCCTTACAGCGTGCCACTCCCAAATTGATAGAGAAGAAAGGGTGCGGCACATGATGGAGGGAGCGAGTGGGCAACACTGCATGAATTGGCACAATAGTCGCGTCCATGCCATCCCGTGGGTCCAAACCAAATTGGGGATGCTGACCCCACTCGGATTCCCGAGGCTTGGGCCATCCAATATGGTCGAAAGAGGAATTAGAAAAAGGACGATCGAGAAACAGAAAAACGCGAGGGAAGACCCAAGACTCACGTGGCAAATCAGACTTGCTCAGCGTCCAGCGGGCGAGAAATGATGTTAGGCATCTTGATTGGGCCGAGCCATGGCCAAAGCTGTAGCAAATGTTTGAAAGGTAAATGATATAGCAAGTTTCAAAGGCTTTCACGCTGATGGCAGACCAACCAGAGGGGCTGAATTGGGGTTTTTATCGCATGGTTCTACAGTAGTGCCATACGGTAGATGCCGCCCTGACACTGGCAGAACCGGCGTGACCGGGCCCGCCACTGTTGATGCACGTTGATTACCCGTGGCACGGTTTGTCTTCGTTCTCTCTCCGAGGGCCGTTCTGACTCCTTGCCGCCTCCATTGGTACATGTACTGTGTGGTACAGCGTTTTTGAGCGCTTGGGTCAAATCAGGCATCCCTGCCATGCTCAATCAATGCCGTCGCCGTGATGGCCTCGGGCATCACGGTCCTGTCGACGGGCGACCTCTCTTCATCTTCGAGGTTCCTCCCCACCTCTAGAACGATGGTTGCGGTGACTACCACGCTGTCTGCCCTTTTATCTCGACGCAAACGGGGGGTAGAGATAAGGATATCTGGTTCAGTAGTACGCCTCGATCGCTGCGTCATGCCACTACCACGCCATTAGTTCCTTACGCTTTCTCTGGACTCTGTTACAGTTACTACGACCGAACATCGCACGTAGATACAGGCGTTTCCTTCGATTCTCGGTTCTCGCGCCATCCGCACACGGTTACTGATTACACGCACTAGTATCACGTACGATCCATTCGGCAGGCGCTTCTGTGCACCAACATCAGGGAAAACCTGAGTTGTTAATCCATGTTAATTTAACGTCGCTAACGAAGATTAATAGGTTTGACATCGCTAACACGGATTAATTTACCCCCCCATTATTTAACAATAATTTAATGATAATTTAACACTAGCGACTGTTAACGAGCTGTAACTGATTTGTTAGCGACTGTTAACGAACTGTAGCCAATTTGTTAGCGACTGTTAGCGACTGTTAACGAACTGTAGCCGATTTGTTAGCGACTGTTAAAGTCCCGTTAAATATTCTTTCATGACATTGGAAAACATGGATTTTACGCTAGCAATGTGCTAGCAAAACTTTATTTTTGTACGATTGTGAACGATTCTGTAGGACAACGCGATGGTATATAGGTAGACGACGAGGCACCACATCACAAACAAGACAGTGGGACACGCTGACACCAGGAATAGCAGTAATCAAATGAGGGTGAGGGAGCACAAATATGGGACAATCAAAATAGGGTATACGATATGACCGCGGCTGTTGAGCTGTTTGAAGCGCATCAGTAACAAAGATAACAAGAAAAGGATGGAACTTACAGCTAGCAGTAAATCATTCCACTGGTTGTTGAAACCGGTCACAGGCGATTTCACTCGAGTTCGTCCAAGTCAAGATCCGTGATTACGGGGCTGCCAGACCCAGGAGAAGGCGTGCTAAGTATGTCTGGTCAGCACAGTACCACAAAAGTGGTATCAAAAAGACGCACTTTGCCAACAAGTAGATATTACTCATCATCTGATGGTAGATATCTGGCTTGCTGTCCCGAACATGTTGCAGCGTGTTCACGTGTCCCGAGTATACATCTAAAAACGAGTTTGCAGTGAAGTCGACGGGACTGTGTTCGCCTGTTCGCCACTCATAAATCGCGACATAAAGCTAAAAAGAGTTAGCATCGAATTTGAAGCAAATGATTCCAACATACCCCTGTCACGACTCGCTCCCCACTACGTTTACTTTCACTTTACTCTTCCCATTTTCCCTTCTCCGTCGCTCTCGTGTCTGGCCTCACTCCTAACATGTTGTCCTTACGTTTTGTACTCGTGCCCCTTATCTCTGACTCGTTCGACCATGCGCGGCGCGCATGTTTCTTATCTTTGACTCGTTCGCCTCGTGCTCTACGCGAGGCCTCATGTATATATACACGTGCGTTTCATAGGACGAGCTCTAAGCTCGTTCTCTTGTGGAATACAGACGTTTCGTCTCCTCTCGAGTGAACCGAACCTTCAGGAATCTAAGGACGTCTACAGCATTGCTTAGCAAACCCCAGCCATTGTCTTCGAGTCGCAATAAGTACTCGCTCGTGCCAACTCCTGGCCCTCGCTCGCACATGCCCGCTACGACAGAAGTCAAGCCCGACTACCGATTCTGCCAATACCTCTCTCCAGCAGTAGCCCACGACAACGGACCCTGTGACTGCCTCACGAAGGGACTCCAGAAATAGACCCCGAACGACGACTTGTTCTGACACGGTGATCTGACCGTGACAATAGAACGAGCTTATACGAGCTTCATCGAATCCGAACCCGACGAATGAACGAACCATGACATCGACACCGAACCCCTCCTCTTCGTCCCACAAGGGCAAATCGAAAGTTCCCACCGACTGGTGCCTCAGAGCGCTCAGCGAGATCCCGTCCCCAGCCGCTTTGGGAGGGCTATGTCTACCCATACTGGCGATACCAGAACGAAAGGACACCGTCCCAGCGGAGTACGCCGTCAACACCGAATTCTGCATGGCAGGAACCGTGCAAGCCCCACAGATCCCCTGGACAGGCTACTACGCCACCCTTAATGGAGCCAGGATTGCCGTCACCAACATCTATGGAGTATGGTTCGAAATCCGTCGACGCACCACGGATTGGGAAGCGCATCGTCTTGCACGACCCTCCCTCTCCCTGATCGATGCTCCCCTAAACGGGATAGATTATGCTCAACTCCGAGCGACCGGAGAACCAATCACGCGACCCCCCTCCGCCGTCCCACCAGACAATGCCCCGATCCAAGTTGTCTCCGTCCCCGAAACAATAGAACCGATGCCCATGCCGACCCCCCTGCTACCAAGTGAATCATTCGCGCAGTTCCAAGCGCGTGCGATGGGAATACGACCAGGGTTCGGCCAAGGGCCTCCAGACGACGATGACGATGATGACGAGGACGATCGACGCCGATCCTCCCCAACCGACCGACCCCCTTGGGCACCAGGAATGCCAGGAGGGATGGGAGACGACCCCATGACGATAAATGCCCTCCATGGGATGGGTCACGTCCGCCTGGAAGGCAACCCCCCAGATCGCTTCGACGGGGATAGGGACCGCACAATGCGGTTCCTCACCCAGTTCCGCCGGTTCATGTTAATGAACAACACCGCCTCCATCGCTCGAGACCCCATCAAGAAGTGCGCGTACTTCTTGTCCCTTATCGAAGGACCTAAAGTGGAAGGTTGGACCGAGCGAATGTACGAATTCCTGGACGACATACACAACAACCCAGGACAGCTCCTAGGCCGCTCCCCCTGGCAGGCACTGGAACGAGAGTTCAAAGACTCATTCATCGACTACGCCGAGAGCGAAAAAGCACAGAAGGCACTCACCATGCTCAAAATGCAGGGAGGGAACATCGACGAGTACATTGCTTCCTTCGAACGCCTCGCCCACCGAGCTGGAGTCGACGTAGACGATGCCTCCAACTTGAAGCTCTTCGCACAAGGCCTCCCCTTCCCTCTAGTCGAGTCAATCGTCCGCTACAACAAGCCCAACAATTTCAGGCAATGGAGCGAAGGCGCTCAGGAGCAGCAGCGCAGCTGGCTCCGACTCCAGGCTATCAAGGAGAGCTTCGGACGATCCCAACCTCCCAATCCACGAGCGAACGACGGACAGTGCCGTCCAGGCAACTTTGGCAACTTCTACTGGTGTCGAGGACAGGCACAAGGAAATGGAGGAAATCAACACAACCAAGGACGAGGCAACGCCCAGCCGGCCAGGCCACGTCTTCCCCCTCGAAATGACGATGCCATGGATACATCGGCAGTGGCCCACAAAGCGTCCACCGACAAGGAGAAAGAGGAATACCGCAAAACGGGTCGTTGTTTCGAATGTGGGAAGCAAGGACACCTTGCGCGCACGTGCCCCTCGAAGAGAGGTCGCCAACCAGCGAGTAGGACGGTAGAAATCATCAACTCAGTAGAGGAAGACGCCCTCCCTGACCATCGATGCGACCCGGCGGCCCTCGCCATGTACGCGCAGAAGTTTAGCGATGAAGAAAGGGAAACGTTCGTACGCAGCCTCCAAGAATTGGGGGCAGATGCGGGTTTTGTCGAAGCCTGAATGTAACGACTCTCATTCGGGCAGTAGGGGCTGGTTCCCTGTACAGATCAAAGAATAAAGCGATTTATGTGCCATTCATGATCCGAACTAGCAAAAAACGAGTCGATCGAAAAGCGCTCCTAGACAGTGGAGCAACAGAGTGTTTCATTAACCCCCGGGCAGTAAAGGAACTTGGAATAAAACCCAGAAAACTCACGTCCCCCCGAACAGTCCGCAACGTAGACGGGACCCCCAACAAAGCAGGGAAAATCAGCGAAGCAGTCGACCTCATCGTCGACCACTACGGAATCAAAGCAACACACCCCTTCTTTGTCGCAGACCTAGGCCCTGACGACTTCATCTTTGGCTACCCCTTTCTGGAAGCCAATGAACCCCAGGTCAACTGGGGAGAAGCGCATGTCAAAGGATCCACTACCGCATCCACGCTAGACGCAGATCGATGCCATATCCTGCCGAAGGGAAGAAAGAAAAGAAAACTAGATGCTCCACTCTGGGTGCGCTCCTTAGACGAATGGGCCCCGGGCGACGAGGTCTGGCAACAGGTCACGATCCGAAAGACCACAGTGGCCCAACACTTAGCCGCGGAAGCGGTTAAAAATCGGGAAGAAAAGCCCTGGCGAGAACTAGTACCACTGGAATACCATCGTTATGCAGCAATCTTTAACGAGCAAGATTCCGAGAAATTCCCCGATCGCCGCCCTTGGGATCATGCCATAGACCTCAAGCCAGACGCCCCTGCGTCTATTAACTGCAGGGTGTATCCCCTGTCACCTGCAGAGCGGGAGGAACAGAAGAAGTTCCTAACGACAAACTTGCGGCTGAAACGCATCCGACGGTCCAAATCTCCATACGCCAGCGGGTTCTTCTTTATCAAAAAGAAGGACGGAAAGCTTCGCCCCGTCCAAGATTACCGACGATTAAACGCTTGGACCATACCTAACAAATATCCCCTACCCCTCATTTCCGACCTAATCCACCAGATCTCCGACAAGGAATGGTTTACCAAGTTCGACGTACGATGGGGCTACAACAACGTCCGCATCAAGGAGGGAGACGAATGGAAAGGAGCTTTCAAAACCAGCGATGGTCTTTTCGAGCCGACGGTAATGTTCTTCGGCATGACAAACTCCCCGGCTACATTCCAAACGATGGTAGACGACGACTTTAAAGATCTGAAGGCCAAGCAAACAGGATCGGTCTACATGGACGATTTCGTCATCCACACCAAAGGCTCGCTGGAGGAACATAAGGAAGCGGTCCATGAATGGCTACAACGGATAGAGAAACTGGGGCTATTCCTTAAGCCTGAGAAATGCCTATTCCACCAGCGAGAGATAGAATACCTCGGCATGATCGTAGGCAATGGCCAAGTCCGCATGGACCCAGTTAAGATCCAGGGGATCACCCAATGGCCTGTCCCAACGACTGTCCAAGAAGTACGCAGCTTCCTAGGATTCTGCAACTTTTACCGAGCATTCATCTCGGATTTCTCGAACATCGCTCGCCCGTTAAATGACCTCACATGCAAAAATCGCCAGTGGGAATGGACGAATGACTGTCAACGAGCCTTTCAGAGGCTCAAAGATGTCTGTTCCTCAGAACCCGTCCTTAAAACCCCCGATTGGGAACGCCCCTTCATCATGCATACCGATGCGTCTGGATACGCACTAGGGGTTGTCATTGCCCAAGAATACGATGATGGGGTTCACCCGGTCGCCTTCCACTCCCGCAGCCTCCTTCCAGCTGAAAAGAACTACGACGTCCATGATCGAGAGCTGGCCGGAGTTGTCTTCGGTTTTAAATGCGGACGCCCCCTCTTCCTTGGAGCGAAACACCCCGTCCGGGTCCTCACTGACCATAAAAACCTGCAGTACTTCCGCGAACCCCAGAAGGTGTCTGGGCGGCAAGCGCGTTGGATTGAGTTCCTCCAAGACTTCGACTACTCCCTCGAACACATCGCAGGCACGACCAACACAGTGGCCGACCTCCTTTCTTGTAGAAAAGACCTTAACAAGGGGGTGGATTCCGACCTCCCCCGGACGCTGCTTCCCGACCACCTCTTCACTCGCAAAATTTTCCTCCCCGACAACCTTGAGCAGTGCCGATCGATCCTTCACACCATCCACGATTCCCCCGCTGGGGGACACCCAGGCATTGCAAACACCTGGGAACTAGTACGAGAACATTACGAAGGGCCCAGACTACGCAGCTTCGTGGAAAACTACGTCAAGGGATGCGCACGATGTCAGGAGTCGAAAACCAACGTACACCGATCGAAGGCCCCTCTGCAACGTTTTGATGCACATGTCGAGGAAGGCCCCTTCCAATACGTGTCAATGGATCTGATTACAGACCTCCCCAAGTCACAAGGCTTCGACTCTGTGCTCACAATCGTAGATCAGGGATGCTCAAAAGCAGCAAAATTCATCCCATGCCATAAAACGATCGACGGACCGGGAGTCGCCAACGAGTATCTGAAACACCTCGTGCCCTGGTTCGGACTCCCCAAAAGAATCATCTCTGATCGAGACCCCCGATTCACATCAACATTCGCGAAAGAGATGTGCAAGGCCTTAGGGATCCAACAGAACCTCTCAACAGCCTTTCACCCAAGGACAGACGGACAGACGGAACGCATGAACGCGTGGTTAGAGCAATACCTTCGCCCTTGGATGGCAAATAAACCCACGAGCTGGAGCCAGTTCCTCCCCGTCGCAGAATTCGCCCACAACTCCTGGAGACACGACGTGACAAGACGATCTCCCCACGAGCTTATTCTGGGGACAAAGCCTCAGGTGATACTCAAACACCTCGAGGCGAACGTACCAGCAGCAGAAACGCGCCTAAAAGCGTTGGAGGAAACAAGGCAATCAGCGCAACGGCTTCTGACCCACATCCAAAACCGCCGAGACGACCGAAAGATAACGGAGATGAAAGAAGGAGACCAAGTCTGGCTGGAAGGGCGTAACCTCTCGATCGCGGGCAACAGGAAATTGGCCCCTAAACGCTACGGACCCTTCCCCATCATCCAGAAAATCGGATCGGTAGCTTACAAACTCCGCCTTCCAGAATCGATGAAGATCCACAACGTGTTCCATGTGGATCTCCTCTTGCTGTATAAGGAGACGGAGGCATACGGCACGCCCTTCACACGCCCTCCTCCGATCATCGATAATGAAGAAGAATACGAAATCGAAGCGATTCTAGACTCCTGGAGGCAAGGGCGTGGACGTCAGCTGCAATACCTCGTGCACTGGAAGGGCTACCCACACTCCGACGATTCTTGGGTCAATCACAAAGACCTGCACGCCCCCAAACTTCTTACAGAATTTCTCACTTCAACCTCCGCCCTGGCTGGACGAGCGACCGCATAAATACAACCCCTTGGATCCTCATCTCTTTCCCCTCATCTGCCTCCCACTTGATCTCTGCTCTGCTTTATCTCTCCCACTGAACCACAATGTCCAGCACCTCGTCGACTCCCTACCTTGTCTGCTCTCCCTCGCCCACACCATCTCCAACGCTGTCGACATTCTACCAAATCCAGATCGACAATCTCGACCCCACCGAACGAGCAGACCACGTCCTCGCTAGGGCTCATGGAGCCATCATCGCCCACTGGGCCGAGCTCACTGGAGGAGGAGTAGCCGATGCGACTCGCTCCCTCCGAGATGTCCCATCTATTGCCATGCCTCTTGTCTTAGGAGTCACAGGGCCACCCTCTCCGGAACTCGAGTACCCGCCGACGGACGACGAAGACGAAGAAGCCGACGTCGAATCGGCCCTCTCCACTCCCCCCATTCCAATTCCCCCTCCCCTCACAGATATCACCAACGTCGACTACATCGGGCCGAACAACGAACCGGCCACCCCAGCCAACCCAGTTCCACCTATGCCCATTTCCCCTCCTCCGTTCCTAGCCGAGGGGCCCGCAGACGCAGCCCCCACGTACTGACTCAACACCAGATCCCCCTCCGAACTAGACAGCGACTTCGGGAACGCGCTCCTAGCCGCCGAAGAAGATGCATTGGCCGCGTTTGGGAGACGCGAGGAAGAAGAACGCGAGAGGACCCCTTCCCCCACCGGGCCATCGCCTAACGTCCACCCAGGTCTAGGGTGGAAGAAAAATTTCGAAGATCATGGGGTGTGCCACTTTTTCGAGATCCCAAACTACAGCGGGGGCCACGAAATCGCCCCGTACGTGCAGATCGACTGGAACAGTACGAGCCCAGAGCTGCTGGGTACCATGGGCCGAAGGTGTGCGGTCCACGCTCGCCCTCTCTACGCCAAACCGGACGCCTTTCCTCACCCCTCCTTCGACCGCCGGCAAGAATACTTCTTCGCCGAGAACCAAACTCACTCCGATGCCGTCGATTGGGCCCTGCATTGGGTCAATGACGAGTCTCTGCATGCCGAGGTCACCCGCGCAAGGCACCGGGCCACCATCGTCGTCCGACGGGCCCGGGAACTCGCCGAGCTCCGCGACCAGCTCATCGACGACCGCCTTGAGCTGCAGCGCTCGATGCGGCGGCTGGCCAAAGCCAATGCCTACGCCCGGCTACGTCGCCCGATCGCCCACTCCCTCGCCCCCAACAACACTAACCTCAGCGAGCGGCAGATCTGTAAGATCAAACAGAGGATCGAGGACCCATGGGTGTGGACCGACGAGAGAGCCTCCAACACGTGCTCCTGGTGCAAAAGGGCTGGTCACCGCGTAGAATGGTGCGCCAACATTCACGCCTGCAACTTGTGCGGCGTTCGGGGCCACCTCGAGGAGTACTGTTTCCACCCCCATGAACGGTGCGTTAGCTTCGAGCCGTGCTTCGTCCCCTACAACCACAAGCACGGGGCCTACCAAGCCTGCGTTTCCACCGTCCGCGTCGAACGCGACACCTTTTAAAGGACCTTAACAAGGGGGTAATGTCACGACTCGCTCCCCACTACGTTTACTTTCACTTTACTCTTCCCATTTTCCCTTCTCCGTCACTCTCGTGTCTGGCCTCACTCCTAACATGTTGTCCTTACGTTTTGTACTCGTGCCCCTTATCTCTGACTCGTTCGACCATGCGCGGCGCGCATGTTTCTTATCTTTGACTCGTTCGCCTCGTGCTCTACACGAGGCCTCATGTATATATACACGTGCGTTTCATAGGACGAGCTCTAAGCTCGTTCTCTTGTGGAATACAGACGTTTCGTCTCCTCTCGAGTGAACCGAACCTTCAGGAATCTAAGGACATCTACAGCGTTGCTTAGCAAACCCCAGCCATTGTCTTCGAGTCGCAATAAGTACTCGCTCGTGCCAACTCCTGGCCCTCGCTCGCACATGCCCGCTACGACAGAAGTCAAGCCTGACTACCGATTCTGCCAATACCTCTCTCCAGCAGTAGCCCACGACAACGGACCCTGTGACTGCCTCACGAAGGGACTCCAGAAATAGACCCCGAACGACGACTTGTTCTGACACGGTGATCTGACCGTGACACCCCAGTCGCGACAATAGCAACCATAGCAATAGGTACCTCAAAAACAATTGAAGAGCCTTCATGTTGTCGAGGGAAACGCGACTCGTGACGCGAAGCAAATGATGAGGTGCCACCACTGAATATCAAGTCACGTAGAACCGTGATGATGCACTCATTACGATATGGACGCGTGCGCATCACAAGTCCCGCAGCCCGGGCACAAGGGAACTGACAACATAATGTTAGCCAGAATTTAGGGTTAAGTGAGGATGTACCTTCAGTGCTCGAGGGAACGTGTAAGTGTAATTAGCAAGTTGCTTCTCAACGTAATTTGCAATGTCAGTCCGGTCACCAATTGCCCTCATCTCTGGCACAACAATGGTACAGCACTGCTCTTTGATTTCATATCGGTAAAGCGAGATCCTAGTACGTGGCTGCGAATAGCTTCAGATAGAGTAGTCGTGAATGTTTAAATGACTCACCAAGGTGATCAACTTCGAAATATAGTCGTCCTTATACAGGAGTCGCTGGTAAATATATCTTGCACCAGGTGCATGGCTCAGGGCTGAGCGGACGAGCGCATCTTTTACAAACTCCATAGTGACGGAATGATCAGGAAATGCATCGGAAAACATGAGCGAGGCATGGAGGATGTCAAACGAATCCTGAATGACAACACGAACCAAGGGATGCTGCAAAGTGAGCATCACCTTGCTCAAGTTCGGAAGGAACACAAGATCCGCCTCAGCCTCCGCCTTCTTCTCTATCATTTTAAGCTGGTCCGGAGCATCGGATACTGTGAACAAGAAATAAACATATACGAACACACTAGAAATAGCAGGTATGTTTTGAATGGACGTACCAGTAGACGTTGGAGTCGAGGGGGGACCATGCGGTATATCAATGCTACTGGCCTGACTAGAGCCTCCAAAGCTCATACTCGACGTGAGTCCACTAACACTGGGTGTCGATGGGGTAGAACCACCAACATCAGGCATGACGGAGGCAGCAACGACGCTTTGTGTTAAGGGGAAACTCATGATACTTCCCGTGAAAGACGAACCCCCAGCAACACCAGGCATCGAAGAGGGAGCCATGCTGCTCCAAATCGGCCTCTGCAAATGAAACTGTGTTAACATCCTTTGACAACGACAGCAAGCTTACCTCTAGTGCCATCGCCTCGGATTTTTTTGACGAATTCTTGCAAGAATCATCTTCTATGATGTGCTGGTCACTGAACCAGTCATCCTCATCCTCGACACCACCATCAACATTGAAGTCGTCAGGGATATGGGAATCGGAGAGAGACTTGTCATTGTAGCGAGGTTGAAGTTGGGGAGACAACGCTGAAAAAGTTCGTCAGCTGGTAAACAAGAATGATTTGTAAGCGAGTCTCACGGTCACTTTGTTG
>QFFA01000314.1:0-13633 GCA_003316565.1 Russula foetens
CGTTAACAACTCGCTAACTCTCGCTAACTGCCGCTAACTCAAATTAACATGTTAGGTTTTTCCAGATGTCTGAGCCCAGTGACCAGCACGGTCCTCATCCACCACCACCACCACCACTACCATCACCACCACCACCACTATGACCACCGCCATTACTTGCGCCCTTTAGTCCTGTTCCCCTCGGCCTCTTCCCGAGTCCCCGAGGCAAGGCTTCAGCAGATCGGTTAAAGGGAGACAAATCCCTCCACAACTCGTCTTTTGAGCCTCAAGCCCCGCTTTGCTGGAAAAGGAACGTGTCTTTGGCCTGAGGCTGTGTGGCAGCCTTGGAGCTCCACTGGACACAGCTAGTTTTAGCGAACAACCAATAGACCTTGATTCAGTTCTGTGGTGCGAGATCCAATGAGATCCTTGGACATGGCGAATTGTGGCAATGTTCGGGACATGCTTAGCCCGCAACTCACTGGCCCTTGAAGGAAGACAGATGGGTCCAACAACAACAACGACCGCGACAACCGACGGCGCATGACCATCGGCCATAACCACGACCGACCACGACCGACCACCACCACGCAGACAACCGACTACCACGACCGACCACCACCACACGGACAACCGACCACGACCACCACGACCACCACGACCACGACCACGACCACGACCACGACCACCATGACCACCACAACAACCGACGGCCCACGACGACTGGCCACCACCACGACCGACCATGCAGTCCACCGACCACGACTGACCACCACCACCACCACCACCACCACCACCACAACTGACAATGGTGGTGGTGCAAGGCAGTGGCAGTGGTGTGTGGGCCAGCAGGAGTAGCAGCAGTGTGTGGGGCAGCAGGACCAGTGGCATTGTAGTGGCAGCACACAGGGTAGCAGTAGCAATAATAGTTTCCATGTAACAGTAGTACTTTGAAATATAGTTTTGATTTTACTTATGACCACTTCTGCTTGGCTTGATGTGTGCTTGAAACAACTTGAAAGTCACTTAATCTCACTTTTTTTCTTATAATCAATTTTGAAGAATGCATCAAGCATGAAAAAGTACAAAAAAGTCGAAAAAAGGACAATCAAGGATACAGACATAGCTTGAAAAAGAAGAAATCTCTTGAAAATTTATGTATCAAGTTCCATCAAGTTGCATGAAAAATCTTTTTGAAACACTCTTGAAACCTACTTGAAGTGCTTCAAGAGCAAAAAAGGAGTTTTCAAGAGTAGTCATGTTTTACTGATGTCCTTAGGGCCAGCTGCTGCTGCTGCCTCTTGAAGTGCTTGGATCTCATGGTCCCTACCAGCAAGGAGGCCTAAAAAAAGGTTCATTTGAGATATACACAAAAAAGTCAAATACTCACCTCATATGATTGCAAGCTTGGCAGCAACCTCAGGATCCATAACTATACCTGTCCCCGCAGGGCTCTGATCCTGAGGGACCTCCACATCAGTTGCTGCAGGAGCTGTGTCATCTGTCAGAGCTGTTGGCTGTGAGTGGCAGTAGCAAGTGAACATACCTTTATCTGAGGTGGGGACAAGAGGCCAGGCACCTATGCACATGTGTGTGCGCCTTGCTGAGGTTGGGGGAGATGCGGAGACTGTCACGATCGCGGCCTTCGGCCGCGTTCGTTCGGCCGCGATCGTGACCTCCACACACACTCCTGGATCACATGACCTTAAGAGGGGATCGAGAACGATGCCCCTAAGTCCACTAAGTCCGCCCCTAAAGCCAAGTTACAGCCAAGTGACCAAGTTGAACTTAAGGTCACGTGACCCTGGGAAAGTATCACCTGACCGGTCACGTGACCTCTCCCCACTTTCCAGGTCACATGACCTGTCACATGACCCAGACCAATCACGTGATCAGAAAGCATGTGATCCCATCCACTTTGGACGAGTTACTAAGCCATTGACCAATACCTGGAAGGTCATCAGTATTACCAAGCCAAAGGACGCTTACCAAGACAAAGGAAATCCCCGATCGGATCTTGGGATTTCCCAGGGGATTCCCCATAGCCTCTCCAGAGTACGTCCCATATCGGGAACCTCAGCAGATCTTGGATTTCCCCAAATCCCCGATAAGATTTGATAGCCTCTCCATAGACTCTCCTGACCGTGTACCATATATGGATAGATTACACCTGTCACCTGTACTAGTGCCTGCCCTAAAGGATGCGCACAGACCACCCTGTATTAGTATATAAGACCTGTGAAATGTAGCAAATAGTTCCCAGACTATTCTCTTGTCTACCCCCCACTGTTCACTCTGGAGCCTCACCTCCAGATTTGCCTCTTACAAGTCGCTGTTCTCTGTCTCTCCATCTCGCTCTTCTGCCTTTGGGTCAGTTACCTCCAACACAAGTACTCCGTCGCTCCCCACCGCTACTTCTGAAAGTAGTAAGTTCGCGACAGAGACTAGGGAAGGTGCAGATGCCTGGGTGGCAGTCGCAGGAGGGTGGTCCTCCTCACCCAAAGTGACATGCCTCCCAGAGGCCGTCCTCTGGGCAGATGACGACTTCTAAGCCACTGCCAGCTCCTGTGCAATAGCCTTTGCTGCAGGCTTCTTCTTAGCTCCGGATATGGATTTGCGAGCCATTAGAGGTTCTATTGAAGAGTCAGCGCACAAACCAAAATGAAGAGGGGGATGTATACCAATGAGGGCAAAGCATGACAGGTTGTATAAAGTCAAATAACAATGTGAGACAAATTTGAGTGGGCCCAAGGTGAGATGGGTGAAGATCAACAATGTACCAGTGCTCGACTTTATATTGCATCCATCTCGCCATAGCCTATGAAAAATCTCGATCTCAAGATCTGGGAACCATCTCAATGAGATGTGCTGCCACTGTAGCAAGTCAATTGGTGAATGTGTCAGCGGACAGCGGATCGCGAGCTTGAGGACGAAGAACAAGTTGAAAGCAAAGTTGACTTGCTTCCGCTGTCAGAAAACTCACCATAAGCCATGTGGATGTTGTCACCTCTTACCTCACATGAAAATTACTCGTGGCCAGAACTACTAGCAAGTCAATTGGTGAATGTGTTGGCAGAGCAGATCGTAAACTTGAGGACAGGAAGAACAAGGTTAAAAGCAAGTTGACTTGTCATGCTATAAGTCATGTGACCATGTCACCTCTACTTTTCCCCACCTGACCTTCCCACACTGTCAGCCTAATCATAGTGGGTCATCATGTGTCTGACCCACTATGATTAGGCTTAAAACTCCATTTTCCCAACACTGGCATTAAATACTCCCCCAAATACAGTAGACTTGAAATTTTTTTGAAAATTTGAAGTCAATTTTACCCTCCTTCGGCATTATCCAAATGACATAACCTCACTGTCTCCCACATCAAGCTCATTGTTTCCCATGATGAGCTCATTGTCTCTGACAGTAAGCACAGTGACTCATACTTTTCTAAATATTTTATATAACATATATACATCATTCAAAGTGGATTAATGAGTAGAATACAAATATGACAAAAATAAATTGATTATTAAATATTTTTGTGCCTGCGTCCCCAGAAAACCAGAGCCAGTTCATTGGGTTCCTGCCTCCCAGCATTTGCAGCATTGTTCCTCTCCGCAACCTCTGAATAATGTGCCAAATGATGTGGCCTTGCTGTCTTCCACATCAAGCTCATCATTTCCCACAATGAGTTTATTGTCTCTGACAGCAAGCACAATGGCTCATCCTTTTCTAGATGTTTTATGTAACATATATATATCATTTGAAGCGGATTAATGAGTAGAGTACGAATATAACAAAAAGAATTTGATTACTCCATGTTTTTGTGCCCACAGCCAGGATGGAATGCCAGCAGCACAGCTTAGTGTCGGCTGTAGCCAAACCTACCTGCTCCTTCCCACCCTTCGCATGCACATCCCCCCCACAAGTCTTATCAGCTCATCACCTCTGGCGCAACCACTTGAAGCTCTTGACAATGCTCTCGGCCTGCTCACAACAATGTACTACTGCAATACGATTGCCATCATGAGTCCACTAATTGAGTGCCCTTGCTTGATTGTCTTCATTCTGTGTCCTGACTGGTTCCATCCTCACCATTGCCATAAGTGAGTCCTTTAGTGCCTTGCTTTCTTTCCATAACTCCTGGCTTTCACGTTCTACCTCGCCCACTCTGACTCGCATGAGCAATGTTACCACCATCCAGTGAGTGCTCTTTCCTATGCTTTGAACTAGGCGTCCCACCTGTCACCATCCCAGTACTGCCTACCCAGTCCCTCTTATGCCACCCTTTGCCATATCATTCATGAACACTTCTCTGTGGTCACAGCCATATGGGGTGGCCATGATCCCACAAGTTAATGGTGGTGCCCCTCCATAATTACAGATGTAGCATATATCCCTTTTTCTTTTCCACTGTTGCTGCATACCCTGGCGCTGAGATTTTATTTTTTTATTTTTTAGGTTTGGTATGTCAACCCAAGGTCATCTTCCTTCACTCAACAGGCTCGATGCTCGCATCAGTGCATCCCTCGTGACCATAATGTCTAGTTGGATCACCCTGTTGCCTACACCCTCCATTGGACGAGGCCCCACCAATCGGCGACTTTTACAGCACTTTATCTCCTCTGGCGTTCGAAGGTACAGTTTCCTCTAAGGGTTTCTCGGGGTACCATTTATTTATTTCCACATTTATGCTCTCCTCGAAAATTATTTGTGACAACATGTATTCCAACAAGTCATGGTGTGTCATCAGTCAATACATGTATTGAACAAGGTGCCCTACCTGTCCCCATCTCAGTACTACCCACCTGGTCTGTCTTATGCCACCCATTGTTGCATCGTTCACAAACACTTCTCTGCAGCCACAGCCATGTGGGGTGGCAATCCCCCAAGTTTATGGTGGTGCCCCTCAGCAAATATGGATGCAGTCTGCAGTGCGTATCCTTTTCTTGTTTCCACTGTTGCTGCATATCCTAGCACTGAGATTTTTTTTTTGTTTTTTAGGTTTGGCATGTCAATCCGATGTCATCTTCCCTTGCTCAACAAGCTCGACTCTCATATCAGCACGCATTCCCATCTGACTTATCGACCAGCCCATGCTTGGCCATGTCTCTCCTCTCTCCTCTGTATGGGCTCGCAGACATCCCTCTTGACCACAATGTCCGGTTGGATCACCCCATCACCTACACCCTCCATTAGATGAGGCTCCACCAATTGGCGACTTTCACAGCACTTTATCTCCTCCAGCATTTGAAGGTACGGTTTCCTGTGGCTAAGGGTTCCTCAGGGCACCATTTATTAATTTCCACATTCATACTCTCCTCAAAGATCATTTGCAACAACATGTATTCCAACAAGTCGTGGTGTGTCATTGGTCAAGACATATTTGCACTCTGCCGAGTCAACCAGATGGGACGATAGATGCACTCCTACTGTCGCGACCGCGGCCGAAGGCCGCGATCGTGACTACTGTACAAGCACGTGCGCAAGTACCTGTGACACACCCGCCTCCTGTAACACCCAAGCTAAAGAGGGGATCGCTAGCGATACCTCTAAGTCCACAAGTCCCGCCCCTAAAGCCAAGCTATAGTCAAGTGTTGAAGTCAAACCCGGGGTCACGTGATCCTGGGAAACCTCACGTGACCGTGTCACGAGATCAATCATGTAACTCCTCCGTACTTTCGAGATCACGTGATGTGTCATGTGCCCAAGTCCCATCACGCGCCCCTACCAGACAAGCGGTCTGGATGGTGCGAACAGGCCGCTTTGGAAAAGCAGTCTACCCCGTTACCAATGTCTGGAAGACAATTGGAATGACCACTATAAAAGAAAAAGCTACTAACTTTCAGTACCTAAAACGTATGAAAATCGATGAAATTCAGGAGTATATCATATTAAAATCATATTAAACTCAATGAATCTGCACCCAGTCAGTAGTCATATGAAATCTTTGCGACTTTTTTTCAGTATGCTAACGACTGAAATTAATGTGATTCTGCACCATTCAGTATGTCAAACTACTGAAATTCAGTTGCTTTTTCTTTTATAGTGGACCAAGTCAACCCCGAGATCCCCGGCCCAATCAGAAGGGCTTACTGGGCTGCATAGCATTGCACAGCAGCCTTACTCATCTGCGCAGCAATCATGCCATTGCGCAGCAGAATGAGTCATGTACTTCTAGACTCTGACATACAGCTAACTGATCACCTTGTACCATATATGGTTAGATTTGTACCCGCAGTCCATTGATTGACCTACCCTTAAGTAGCACACGGACCCCCCTGTATTAGTATATAAGACCTGTGAATTGTAGCGAATAGTCCCCAGACTATTCTCTTGTCTTCCCCCCATCTTTACTCTGGAGTTTCACCTCTGGATTGCCCTCTCACTCCTCTTAGCCCACTTATCGCTACTTTGCCTTTGGTACAGTCACCTCCGCCTTCAAGCTCAAGTCGCAGCTCTCTCTACTCCTCAAACAGTAGTAAGTTCGTGACACCTACCTGGAGTGGCACCTCAACATCGATCCTTCTATGCTATGCAACTTTCAACATTACGTCCAGCAAGATCTTGCCAGACCCAGACCTTATCCCCAACAGTTCTCCCTCAATGCCATTTGCACACCAGATTTTGAGCAATGCAAGCTCTAGTTCCGGTTCTGCGATGCATTTGCTTGCACCCCACATTCCAATGCCCAAGGATGCTCCAGTCATCCCTGGTCCATCCATTCCTGCATACACCTCCTCGTCCTCCCAGAACCAGCCACTCAATCAAAGAAGTGTGACAGGCTCCAACCTCGCCATAGAGTCTATACAGTACATATTATCGGCGTCAGGCGGAATGTCTGCATGTATACATTAGATCTGGTCAAGACTGCTGTGAGTTGGGCTACAGTACTTGTCCTCCCACCGTGGTGGCTCATGCCCCAAATGTATTTGCAGAATCTTGTGATTGGGAACGAGTGGCCCAACTGATGCTCAAGCTGACACCATGGTACGCAGACAATTTCAATCCTCCCCAACACCATTTATTTATTTCCGCATTCATGCTCTCCTCAAAGATCATTTGCAACAACATGTACTCCAACAAGTTGTGGTACGTCATTGGTCAAGGTGTGTTTGCGCTCCGCCGAGTCAACCAGATGGGACGACAGATGCGCTCCTACCTGGAGTGGCAACTTGACGTCAATTCTTCTATGCTACATGATTTTCAACATTGCGTCCAACAGGATCTCGCTGGACCCGGACCTTCTCCCCCATGGTTCTCCCTCAATGCCGTTCACATACCAGAGTTCAAGCAATGCAAGCTCTAGTTCCAGTTCTAGGATGCATTTGCTTGCACCCCGTGTTCCAATGCCCAAGGATGCTCCAGTCATCCCTGGTCCATCCATTCCTGCATATACCTCCTCATCCTCCCGGAACTAGCCGCTCAATCAAGGAAGTGCGACAGCCTCCAACCTCACCATGGAGTCCGCATGGTGTGCATTATCGGCATCAGGCAGAATGTCCACATGTATACACTAGATCTGGTCAAGACTGCTGTGAGTTGGGCTACAGTACTCGTCCTCCTACCATGGTGGTGACTCATGCCCCAAATATATTTGCAGAATCTTGTGATTGGGAACAAGTGGCCCCACCAACGTTCAAGCCGACACTGTGATACGCAGACAGTTTCAACCCTTCCCAATACCATTTATTTATTTCCATATTCATGCCCTCCTCAAAGATCATTTGTGATGACACGTATTCCAACAAGTCGTGGTGTGTCGTTGGTCAAGGCATGTTTTGAACTAGGCACCCCACCTGTCCCCATCCCAGTACTGCCCACCTGGTCCCTCTTATGCCACCCATTGCTGCAACTTTCATGAATGCTTCTCGATGGCCACAGCTGTGTGGGGTGGCCAACATTGCATGATCCCCCAAACTTATGGTGGTTCTGTGTATCCTTTTTTCATTTCCACTGTTGGTGCATACCCTGGTGCCTGTTTCGACCTTGTAGCATACATTGTGACTTACCTCTGGAACCCAATATAAACCCGGTGCCTGGCCTCATTCTTTCACCTTTTCTCTGTGTATTTTTGAACCTATGCGATGGGCAAGACAACCACTCAAGCCGATGAGCTGTCGATCATCCTCTGGCCACTGAATAGTATGCTCTCTTATTCTTTCTTGTTTTTTAATCAACATAGTGTGTGCCTTGACCGGTGTCCCATTTTCTGTACCATTGTTGCCTGCCCCGATTTTCACTGTGTCTGCATGTTCTCATTTCAGGAATGCAGTCTTGGATCCCATCCTATCTCTTACACACACACATTCTCAAACTTAGAGACTCCCTTTTTCGGTAACCACCACCTCCGCGGCAAAAATCTCACCAAAGAAAGTGGTCTCTGAAGTAGGATAGAGCTTTTAAAACACATTTTCAACTACACATACTCCCATATAAAAAAACTCCTAAAGGCCAAAAAGCCTTTATCACATACGACGCCATGTCGAAGCCCCCATTAAAAGGGATGGTGACTGCTTCATCACAAACACGTATCACAACCAACAAAGTATACCAGACACGTTCAGCCACAACAGTAGTTGCGGACACCCCCCATAAAATGACAGCAGACCCTGACAAGCTGAGTACTGGACATGCCTCCACAGACTTACCACTCAGCAAAACAATAGGGATGCTCACCCAGTTCATATCTATATACAAGTTAGACAGTGCTGCAAAGCTTTGCATGGAGGAGATAATTAGGTTTGCCAAAGAAGCAGCAGTAAATGAAAACAAGGAGGGGCACACCAAAGAAATGCAAAGCAATGTGAGCAATATCCGTAACGCGATACTAGCTGATCTGCACAAAATGTACAATGCCCTTAATAAGGACATCAATGGCGTGCAGGAAACTGCAAACGCCACCCTATCTGGAGTCGATAAAGTGCTCAAGGAAACGGAGGAGTCAAAAAGCACTGCTAAAGACCTGGCAGCCAACTTGGGCAAAGTAACAGAAGCGACAAACAAGCTCACTACGGTTAACAGCCCGTATCGCAATGCCCTAATGGCAATGCCATCTCACAAGGCCAACACTGATCCTAAAATCCTCAGGGATATGGACTGGAGGGCCAAGCAAATCCTAGTCGATATCTTCGACAAGGAAGGTGTAAACACACTGGACAAGAGCCTCACAGAGCTGCTAACTAAAGCTAACGAGGTTCTGGACAAAATGTCAGATGCAGATAAACCGGAGAAAGTGAAGGTCGAAACAGTACTCAAATTAAGAAAGAATGCAGTACTCCTTTCTCTAAACAGTAAGGAGGCTGTGAACTGGATTAAAGACCCAGGAAATGAAATGACCTTTGCCAGTGCCTTCTCGAAGGGCGTGCACATACAGGAATGGGAGTACAATTTAGTTGCACCCAGAGTCCCACTGACATTTGAGCCAGAAAACTCAAAACACCTCAGAGAAATCAAAGAAGCCAACTCCCTCCCAGCCAATGTCATCCGCAGAGTGAGATGGATCAAACCAGCTGCGCGTAGGAGGGCTGGTCAAACCTATGCTTATACAATCCTCTCCATCACTGCAGTCGACACCGTGAACAAGCTGATTAAAGATGGCATAGGAATTTGTAGCAGCCTGATTAGACCGCAAAAACTGAAGCAAGAACCCACCCAATGCATGAAATGCAGACGTTGGGGGCACTTTGTGGAAAAATGCCTGGAAAGTGAAGACACATGTGGCATATGTGGAGGCAAACACCGCACGTCCACCTGCACCAGCAAGGACAAGCGACATTGTGTCTCATGTGGGAACAGCTCGCATGCCAGTTGGGATAGAAACTGTCCGGAATTTACAAGACGGTGTACGCTCCTAGACGAAAGGAACCCAGATAACAACATGTTGTTTTTCCCAGCGGAACAAGACTGGACCTACACAACCAGACCCAGCAGGATCCTGCTCTCTGACCGCTTCCCTGCAGCTTACACAGTGAACAGTCTCCCGATGGCAGTAACAAGAAATACACAGCGCAGAAAGGGGCCAAGTTAGATGGGTAAGTATCAGCAGGGTAACCCCAACCTCATCCCAGTCCTGGCGAGCAACAGGTTCAGCACTAAAGAACCAGGGGAACTGGCAAATGATGAGGAGGGGATCCCGGAATGGATGCACGAACCTATTGTCCCCATAACGGAGCCAGTAAACTCTAACGGTGATGTAACTCAGCAACCCAAAGGATGGATCTGACAAACCACATCGCAGTATGGCAGCAAAATGTCAACAAGTCGCGCATCTGTCAACACAATATAATAAGTCACAGCGAACTGGCAAGAAAAGGAGTAAGTATCACAGTGCTGCAGGAACCATCCATAGACGCCAATGGGTACACATTGGCGTCGAGAGATTGGACTCCAATATACCCTACTCCCCACAGCAAAACAGACAAAAGCACCAGAGCAGTCACGCTTATCAGAGCATCCATTAAATCAGACACATGGAAACAGCTGGACTTCCCATCATGTGATGTCATGGCCATCCAAATGAAAGGGGAGTGGGGTAAAGTAACAATTATAAACGTGTATAATGATTGTCACAGCAATGA
Source organism: Russula foetens (assembly GCA_003316565.1). NCBI lineage: Eukaryota > Fungi > Basidiomycota > Agaricomycetes > Russulales > Russulaceae > Russula > Russula foetens. The sequence goes on from QFFA01000314.1 coordinate 10,557, forward strand.
AACAATCCAGCTACTAACGAGCTTTCATATCAGAAACCAAGTGGAGATAGTGCAAACTAACAGAAACGCAGCACATTTGCTCTGGGTTGGGGACTTCAACAGGCACCACCTGTACTGGGACAACCCAAGGGACACCAGGTTGTTCACCAACAAAGCGGTAGAGGCAGCAGAGAAACTGATAGAGGTGGTAGTGGACGCGGGCCTCGAGATTGCACTACCAAGTGGTACCCCAACCCATAAGCATAGCGTCACAAAGCAATGGAGCAGACTAGATCAAGTATATTTATCTGATCACTCAGATAGTATACTAATCTCCTGTGAAACGCAGCTGGACCATTGGGGCATCAACACAGACCATCTCCCAATTCTAACGGAGCTGGACCTTAAAGTCGACCAAGTGGAGGAGGAAGAAATCCCCAACTTCCGCAACGTAGATTGGGACGAATTCCGTAAAGAGCTAAGTAATCAACTGGATAAACTGCCCCCACCTGCTCCAATCTCCCTTCAGATGCAACTGGACACCTGCTGCACAAACCTGACAAAGGCAATACAACGCACCATCGGGTTTCAGGTACCAGTGACCACACTTACACCAAAATCTAAGCGTTGGTGGACAAAGGAGCTCACACAGCTCTGGCGACAAACCAACAAGCTTGGAAGACTCTCATACAATAGGCGTCATGACCCGGATAATGTGGTGCATGAAGAGCATGCAGTGGCAGTCAAAAACTACTGTAAAACTCTGGAGCAAACCAAAACACAGCACTGGAGGGATTGGTTAGAAAATGCCGAGGACCCAGACATATGGGCGGCGCACCGTCTTACCTCTTCCTCCTGGGGCAATGGCGGTAAATCTAGAATCCCTGCATTAAAGTACAAAGCCGAAGGGGACGAGTTAACTGCCAGTGTAAATGCGGACAAGGGCCGTGTACTAGCCAAGAGCTTCTTCCCAGAAAAGCCACCCACGGACCAAACACTGGCACACTCCAAATACCCCCCAGAGTGCGAGAGAGCCAGAAACATCTCAACTGAGCGAATTAAGGTGCAGCTCAAGAAGCTGAAACCATACAAAGCACTGGGACCGGATGGTATCCCCAACATAGTTCTTACAAAATGCGCTAACGAAATTGCAGAAAGGTTAAGGCACATATACAAGGCAATGCTCAAAAAGAGGCTATCATACAAACCCTGGAAAGAGTTTGTAACAGTAGTCCTCAGAAAACCGGGCAAGCCAAGATATGATACCCCAAAAGCCTACAGACCCATAGCGTTGCTCAACACGATGTGGAAAGTAATAATGGCAATCATAGCTAACCACATCATATATATCACAGAAAAGCACCAGCTGTTACTAGCGAACCACTTTGGCGGACGGCCTGGCTGGATGATGACTGATGCAATGCACCTATTCACAAACAGAATCAAAGCATCATGGAGAGCAGGTAAAGTAGCAGTAGTGCTTTTCCTTGATATCGAGGGAGCATTCCCAAATGCCAACCCAGAAAGGCTAGTCCACAACCTCAGAATGCGGAAAGTGCCAACCAAATACACCAATTTTGTGAGAAATATGTTGAAGGAACGAGTCACAACCCTCAGATTCGACGGCTACATCTCAGACTGCATCCCAGTCAACAATGGGATAGGACAGGGAGACCTGCTTTCGATAGTACTCTATCAGTACTACAATGCGGACCTCCTGGACATTCCGAAAAGCGTGGATAAAGACGCCGAGGCCTATGTGGATGACGCCTTCATGTTAGCAATGGCTGAGGACTTCCCAACCACACACCGCAAATTAGCCAATATGATCTGTGGTGAAGGAGGAGTGGAGGACTGGTCTAAGACACATAGCTCCCCCCTCGAATACTCCAAACTCGCGCTGATTAATTTTGCCCACAGCCGTAAACCCATGGAAAGCCCAATGCTACAACTTCCGCAAAGGACAGTGAAACCTGTAGAAAGCACAAAATACCTAGGGGTTATGTTTGACAGAAACCTCAACTAGAAAACGCAACAGGAGCAAGCAGCAGGAAAAGGAGCGCAATGGGCAGCGCAAATCAGAAGATTAGCGTGACCTACATGGGGAATTACTCCTAAATACACTAAGTGGCTCTTCTCTAGTGTAGCACTCCCCAGAACCATGTATGCTATAGATGTATGGTGCACCCCCACAACCAGCGAGCACCCAGGCCCAAAGGCAATAGGGACAGTGAAGGTCATGAGAAAAATCGCCACCATACAAAGAGCTGGAGCGCTAGCCATCACTGGGGGACTCCGCACATCCCCTACAGATGCGCTAAATACCAATGCGTTTCTCCTCCCCGCTCCACTTGTGATCAATAAGTGGTGCCACAGGGCGCATGTCAGAATAACGACGCTACCTAGAGAATACCCACTTAACAAGCCCGTGAACTGGAAGAGAACATGGGAGACCAACAGGCACTGGGGTCTGCTCCAGAACCTGGCAAGCACCTTCAACATCAACGCAAAGAAAATGGAGAAAATCCCGACAACTGCGCGTAACCCCTCCACCATAGGTAAGCTCCCCTTTCAAATCAGCATTCCGGTGGACAAAGAAGACTCAGCCCGCATTGCTGAAAATGCCACTGAGGAGATACAAGTCTTCTCGGATGGCTTAGCGCAGAACGGCAAAGTCGGGGCAGCCGCTATACTGATCAGAAAGAACAAACCAGACCGCAAACTCCACTTTCACCTGGGGTCAGAGGCAGAACACTCAGTTCACAAAGCGGAGCTAGTGGGGATCCTACTAGCGATCCACCTAATCAGAACCGAGAAGAGAAGTGCTGACGCGCAGCATTGTCGCGATCGCGGCCTTCGGCCGCGTTCGTGACCTCCACGCACACTCCGGGATCACATGACCTTAAGAGGGGATCGAGCACGATGCCCCTAAGTCCACCAAGTCCGCCCCTAAAGCCAAGTTACAGTCAAGCGTTGAAGATGAATCTGGGGTCACGTGATGGTGGGAAACCTCACGTGACCAGGCCACGTGACCGATCACGTGACCCCTCCGCACTTTCGAGATCACGTGACGTATCACGTGCCCAAGTCCAGTCACG